>CM037879.1:219341362-219393762 GCA_021292165.1 Shinisaurus crocodilurus | reverse complement strand
GCTTGCGCGGCGGGACGTAGCCAGAGAAACAACCCCGAAATCGGCTGCCTGGGTGAGTCTCAGTTGTTGTTGGGAATTTAAATGGGAGGCGACGGTAGCAAGAACTCCCAGCAGAGCACGGGCAATCAATTATCTGCTTGGGCAAATCAGCTGCCCTGCGCTGTAAAAATTTTTTTAAACGGGGCGAGGAGTGGGGGGGGAGGGGACAGGTTGGCTGCTGGACCCAAAATAAATCTCCCAATTACCGACTAATACATTAATGAACTCTATTGTAATTATAACGAAAGCACAAATAAATCAGCAAAGCACACACACAGCACCCTCGCAATCTAACCACACACGCACACACAAAAGGAACGATACCACGTGGGAGATAGGAATCTGTGAGGACGATGTGGTCAGCTGGAAAACAGGAGCAAAAGAGACCAAGGGCAGGAACCCAGGTGCCTAAATAAGCCTTTTTCCTGAGTCCCCGCCCTAGCTGAGCCATTGGCTCAGCATCAGTGACCAACCTTACCTGTTACCTGACTCTTCCCTCCTCCCCCACGCGCAAATCCTCTCCCAATCCCCAAGTAAGGGGCCATTGGAAGTCTGTTCTGATAAGTGTATTTGCATCTCTACATCCAGAGGCAAATGAACAGGAAACCAATCCTATCCAGAGCATATGCCATTGTCACATCACAAAAAATAGCTGTGTCTCAAAGACTGGTGTCTGCATTCTCTGAACTCAAATATGGAGAGTTTAAAGCAAAAGACTGAAAATTGTTGATGTTACCGCTAACTGATAGGATGTGCCACTCTGCCCTACAATTCAGTGGCCAAATTGCCCAGTTTATTACATTATTGCCTAAGCAATTTCTCTGGGGTTACAGTAGGAAAACTAGTTATGTCAAGAACTGAAAAGGTGACTATTGGATGCCAAATTTCTTTTCTAAAGTATGTTTTCTTCTAGAACTGTACTATGATTCATGTATTTTCTCATTCACATGTCTTATTTTTATACCCATATTTTATAATGCCCCCCCAACCCTATATGTGATATTCACTACTTGTGGTGAATGCTCATTTTTAGGATAGTGGCTCTTTGTGGCTTGAATTGAGAATAACTGACAAACCACTATTCCAGTGAAGGTCACTAAGAGGTATGGTGTAAATCTTTTAATGTTTATGAAAATGTACAGCTTTAATCTAAAATAAAGATCAATTATTGAGGTATTATAAAATATGTGGGAGCTGTTCCTTGCCTCTTACCCTATTTGTACTAAACAGTGTGATTTTGAAGAGTCTGCTAGATACCCTGTGAAAATCCTAAAATTGTGTGGACGGTTTTGATGTTAAGCAAAGTTACAGCTGCATAAAAGCAGTCAGTTTCCCTTATTATGACTAGTTCCACAACTTGTACTGTTTTTAAATTGCCTGCAATTAGCATATCTCAACCTTATTTTTAGGTTTAAATTGCAGTGTGAGAGTGTACTCTCCTCTTAGCTAATTAGTGCTATCAAGGAACAGTAGGTTACCTCATTAGTACCATGTGCATTTAATTAAAGAAGAGAAAATTGGAGTTAACCTCATAGTTAACATTTTCACAGAGTGCTACAGTGCCAACACCTTCAATTGGAGTCACACCCCTGTGTATCTAATTATTCACTGGTGCCAAATAAGGTTAGCAAGGATACCACCATGCTGTTGACAAAATAATTTAGAAGGAAAACCTGTTTGCTTGTTTCTGACATTGACATCAGGTTTGAATGGTCTCTTCTAATCTGGATCTTTCAGAGTAACTTAATATTTCTTGTGTTTCTCAACAAGTTTCCTTTCTGCTCCAAGGAAAAAGTGCGAATTAACAGAGGGAGAAAATAAAAATTAGCATATCTCTTGCAGATCAAAGAAATGACATTTTAATATCAGCAACTTTTGTGTCAAAGATATCACACCTTTTTAAAAGGCAGCAAGTTTAAGATTTGTGCATTAAACAAATTGTTTACAAATGATGAGAATATATATTTCTGCCAAAATGTGTTTCCTACTTTGTGCCTTGAGGAAAGGGACTTTCTAATCTATATTGCAGAAGTGAAATCTATTTGTGCTGTGAATGAGTTACCACAGACAAGTTCCATTTATTCCAGTGGGACTGATGGCCACTTGGGATGTTACATATTTCCTGCACACATGGTCACTGCGCACACATTTCACTTGTATATATGTTGGGAAACCACAATTGCTGACAGCTTCCCAGCACATCTACACTGCTTGTGCATATAGTGAAATAGATGCTTGTTTGATTGTCACAAGTTATGAAAGTTTTCATACAGAGAAATGCTTTATCTGTAGAACATTAATAAAATTTTAGGTGGTTCAGAAACATTACAGGACCAGATCTCTGCTTTGGCTGTAAATTGCTTTATCTCCAATGATACCATTGAACTCAGAAACAAATAGCATGGGTTCAAAATGCCACCTGGCAACATTTATAATTCTTCTAGATTGATTGTCATAGGTCAATAAGTCACCTTCCCTAATCAATTCCTGGGACATAAGAAACAATACATGTAGTTCATAGTTAGAACTCTCTGCATTAAGGGTAAATTCAGAAAACTTTTTTTTTAATGTAGTAAATTTTTTTGCAAGGTGGAATCCCTGCAGACCCTAGACTCAGTGCTTGGCTATTGCACTGACCATGGGCTAGGTTTTTGCAACTTGTCCTATCTGGATGCTATTTGCCTGATACCTTCGGATTCCAGTGTCTGGTAACTTTAGAAATCATTGAGAAATGAGGAACCAATTCAACCCTAGAGGAGTCTTTATGAAATAAAATGCTTAAGGAAATGCCTACCTTAAGCATATGCATGATCTCTCATGCTAAAGCCTTTAATGGGATTAAACTCAAATGCTTTACCAAATATGGATTGGAGGATTTCTCCTTTTTTAAAACTTACCACATGCTTATGTGTTTTGGTGAACTGTGGATCCGTGATATACAATCTGCTGAGTAATAGTGCTGGAAGGTATGGATTTGTATTGATATCCTATAGTTTAGAGGAAACTTTCTGGTTTATTAATATGAGGTCTAAGAAAAATTAGAGACGTATTACTGATTTTGCTTTTTTTGTACCCAATCCCAGTGACTCAAAGTGTCGGGCAATGTAGTCTTGTTTTATTTTATTCTACAACTATCCTGTGATGTAGCTAGGATGAGAAATAGTGGCTTCCCCAAGACTACCCAGAAAGGATGAACTAGGATTTTGATCCAAGGCTCAGAAGTTACATACTTTTCATTCAATCTATATCCCATTCTATCCGTAAGGCTTTGAATATAAATCACATAAATCTTTAAAATTTTACGCATTTTCCCAGTGGAAGAAGTTTTCCTAATTATTCCAGGAATGCCTTCCAAAGAGCCAGTGCCCTATGGCAATGACTTAGGCAGGTGGCAATGTTGGTGCATGCTTTTGCTGGCTGCCTGGGAGGCACATTCTTCCAGCATCTCTGTCCAGTACACCACACCACATTTCAGCCAGTAAAACCCTCCATGCATTTAAAAAAAATGTTTTTCTGTTCTCATCTGTATTGCTGCACCCCTTTGTGTGTGGTAACTTGCATGTGTGAGCCATTGTAGATCCCACACCACAGTAGGACTTCAATATTGCCTGATGTCACTTCAGATGTAATGTATTTCTGTGGGGTCATTCCATGCATTCAGCATGTCATCAAGTGACAAGAAATAAAGTGATCTGTATACATGTGTAAACCAGCCTTTAGTGTAAGAAGTTGCTCTTTTCACAACATGACAATTCCATCAAATAAAATGGATATTAGATATATCAGAACACTCCACCTCCGTTAGACTGGCAGCATGGTTCTAGCTATGATAGAGTAACTGTAATTGGTTCAGTGGTACATTCCTTATTGGACATTTGTGTATTCTTACTGCACATATGAACCTCAATCCAAAGAGCTATTTTGAGGACACCTGATGGCTTGCACTAGCCCAGTGGGATGCTGATTTTCTTTCTTTTAAAAATAGAACCCCATGATATATTGCAAACTTACTTTGAAAATTCCCTGAAACAAGTGGGCTGATGTTAGGGAAACACAGCTCCAAACCTCCACTGGGAATGTGGTGCTTGCTGCATGGCTCTCTGAATTGTGAGTGGTGGATATTTGGTTCAAGATTAGTTTACAAAATCCCATGCCTAATCCCATGGGTAACACACAGTTACCCAGTTCTGGATACAAATGTGGTGTGATTTATTCTGAACCAGGCACTATTCCCCTGATAGTTTCTCTATTCCTTGCTTCCACTCCCTCCTTACCCTTACCTGGCTATGGCAGAGTGGGAGGAATGTCTCTTTTTCCTCCCTGCTACAGCAACATCCCAGGCACAAGAGACTTTGGGAAATTGAACCTTGGGATATGTAGTTTATAGTGTTCATTGTAGCCATTCTAAAGATGTCAGGTGTCCTAGAGACACTACATTTTCCAGGGTCATTGACACTTGGGATGCTACTGTAGCAGTATTCCAAACACCAGGAAGGAAGGGAGATCTGTGTCCCTCCCTGCCACTGCAGCAGTCAAGTGAGGGGCTTTGGTGCTCACAGGGGAAGGATTGGGGCTCACAGGAACATTGGGTGGAAATATTCAGATGCATAAGGAACATGTACATGCTGCCATTCCACACTACAGTTTATTACATTCAAATGTACAACTCCCATTATACAAAGGGGGGGGGGAATAACCTCTTTGCTTGTATAATTCAATGTTTCTCATAAATGCCAGTCTAGTTCTGAACTGAGCCAATTCACCCATCACTATACCTAAATAGTACATGAAGAGTTGAGCTAAAGAAATTTGTCTTAGATTTCACTTAAGTGGTTGACATTTAAATTTTTCTGCTTTTTTTTTTTTTAAATAATTTTCACAAATTGGATCCAAGAGTGTATGGCTAAGGTGGGATTTCATTTCAACTGTTGTTTGCTTGGCATGATACTTAGGCTGCAATCCTAAACAAACATATTAGGGAGTGAACCACACTGAAGACAGTGGGACTTGACTCTGAGTACTGTTACAGTGCAATCATTATTATATTATTATAACAGTGCAATCCTAGACATGTCTCCTTAGCAGTAAGCCCATTGAGTTCAGTGGGCCTTATCCCCAGGTAAACAACAGTAGGATTGCAGTATGAGTCATTTCATTTCATTTATTAAATCATTATACCGCCCAATAACCAAAGCTCTCTGGGCAATTTACAAAGATTAAAACCTTAATAATACATTGTAAAAACCATATACATACAAACATTAAACATACAACACAGAAAGAGGCGCACATATATCTAAAAACAATTTTAAACAACAAGAATTTTAAACAACAATTGGGGGGGCCATCACCGAGAAGGCCCTCTCACTCGTTGCTGCCCTCCGAGACTCCCTCAGAGGAGGCACCTGGAGGAGGGCTGTAGATGATGATAGTAGTGTATGGGTAGGTTCATGCCAGGATAGGCATTCCATCAGATAGAGTCCACTAATTATTTTCTTAATTCGGTTGTCCACATGGCACACCAGCCACTTCTAAATAGTGTCTCTAGTGTGATTTAAACTACTATTAGTAGTGGTAAAGTAAGCCCTGCTGGATCCAAAGAACAAGATATAAAAATTATGAAAGATTATAACTTTTCATTGAACCAATTTGTGTGTGTGTGTGTGTGTGTGTGTGTGTAGGCAAAGTTTTATGTTATGCAACTTTTTATCAGCCAAAATGAGTATTCATTATTTTGTATGTATCATTGGTTTGCCAGTGCTTTTAGGACATATGAATTAGATTTATGTAGATGATTGTAAAGACATTTCCATCTGTTTGGGGAACAAAATTAATCATAGAAACAAGATTCCTCTATTGCTTTTAATAACATTTACGAGAATGATCTTATTCAAACCTTTGCAGAAATAGAACTTAGGTATGGATTTATTTATTTTTAAGTACACAAATAAATACAATTACTGACCCACCATTTTACAGGAACCCTCACAGTTATACTCTGTTTCTTTACAGTGCAATCCTATATACAGGTCTGCACAGAACTAAGTCCCATTGATTTCAGTGGGGCTTACTCTTAGCTAAATGGGTATAGGATTTCAGCCTTAAAGACTGAAATATTGAAAATCTCAGTTTTAACTGTTTTCTACTCCTTACAGAATACACAAAAGGAAAATATGACTACTGTAAGACTTTAAGATGCAAACAATATTAATAACATGTTTTGGCCATGACCCGGTAGAGAGCATTGTGTGCGCAAATCATGGTTTTCAGTGAGCTGAAACACTCAACTCTGAATTGGATCAGGGCCTTACATTTTGGTAAATAAAATCATAAGCACTTCTTATGATTCAGAGGAGGAACTGGTATTGAGTATTTGGATATGGTCATACTGTATCAAAAAATAAACAAGTTAAACAAGTTTGCTTTTGGTTTATCTTCTATTCTAATATATTTTGTGAAGATTTCCCTAGTAAACCTATAAGACAATCACATTTTATTGTAAAAGTACTACACTAGAAAACCACATTTTGTGGTCTTTTTATTGGTATGATTCCATTTACTTAAAATAGTCATATGAAACTAATTTCAGTATGTTCCTTATTTACTGACTGATTCTGTCTGATTTTTCATCCGTAAGTTCACTGTTTCAATGGGATTTACATGTGCAGAATTGCAGGGCCATTTTAAAAGAATGTTTTATTTAAATACTGTTCTTGTGTGGTGGAATAAATCCAAATGCTAGTTTTAATTCATTTTATGGTACCCATTAAGTACAAGCCAGGTGTTCCCTAGAAGAATATTAGAGGTAAAAAGGGACCAATATTTCAACAACATGTTTTAAAGGAGTGTGCATAACACTATATGTAGAAAAATTGGCAGGTGACCAATGAAAAGAGAAAAGCAATTTTTATATGGCATGGCTCCCCTTTTTGGTGTTAAAAAAATACATACATATGAGAATGAATCAAGTTGTATTTTAATACAAAATGTATGGAAGTACAGTATAAGAGAGAATAATAAATACCATACACATGTTAGCATTTCATAATTGTGTAAATAGATCTTTTCTGCACATTTTATTCTGCTCCTATAATCTTAACTTAATTCCTGGTGTTCTCACAAATCCAGTCTCTTGGTGAATCTTTAATTTCCTTTGCTATATCCATTTATGAAATCTCCATTGTATGAAATTAATATTCATAGTTGCATAAGATTAAATTACTGAATTTTAGGTAGACAATCAACAGAATTCTTGTGGGACTTGAAGTTACCAATAAAAAGGACCACAGTAGATGCAGTCATGTCTATCAGTAGCTGTTCAGTTAGAAGATTCATCTAAAATTGAAGAGATGCATTTAAAAAGAATACGTTGTGTTTTTGGTTTTCCTAAAAAAAAAAAAAAAAAAGATGAAGCAGCAATAATAATTTGATGTGGGACCATTAGAATAGGCTTAAATAAAGAGTCAGAGTGTTATTTTCCTTCCCTTAAAATATAGTAGATACAGTGCACATGTGATGTCACCATATATAAACTCCTTTTGTTTGCCATACAATAAAGATGGGTGACTGGGAGCCTGGGGCTCAATCTGTCTCCTGGGGGCTTCCCATATGTCCCCCAGCCTAGTCCTTGATCCCACAGATCCCTTTCCTTATAAGGCAGCTTAAGTTCTTCTTTCCCATTCAAACTGAGACATAAGCAGAGAAGATTTTAACCTCTTCCTCACCTGGAATCAGCAACAGAAAGTTTGGCAAAGTCCTCTACTTATGTACCTCATCCACTCACTCCACCGTGCAGGAAAGGGGTTCTTTCATCTCCCTCAGTATGAACATTCCTCTCTTTTAATAGGAAAACTCCTCAGCTGCTTATTCCCATTTCCCTGTGCCTTGGCTCATGCATAAGAGTAAATAAAAACTCTTCCTGAACTTTTGTTACCTTTCTTACTGGGGAGGAGGGGGTTAAAGTGCCTTTGTGATTATATGCACCCACAGTACGTGCTAGAGTTCCTTATCATTATATTAGGGTATCAAGAAGTTGAAGGAAGGACATAGCTGTGTGGAAGGAATTCCTAGCTCACTATCATTGGATGTCTTTTGGAGGGAACGTGTGAATGTGATGCAGAGTTACAGATATATTCAGGTATGGCAGGAGAAGGCATGTTTTGAAATTATGCTGGAGAGGCAGATGGTGTGAAGAGCAATATCCCCAAAATTAGATTCAGACCTGATTCAGTATCTTACTTTTCTTGAAGGACATATTTTTCTTCTTCTGATTTTGCTGAGAGTAGTGATTTGGAGCAGGAAGTCCCTCAATAAATCTGCCCTTTTTTGATGTGACATCCAGGAAATTGTACACACTGAGAACACTCTGTCCATCCGTTCTGGAAAGGTTATGCAGCTGGTGCTTCTGTTCGTTCTGATGTGTCTGGATTTTAATGTTCTATTTATATCTAGCCATGTTCCTGGGGTTTCTAATGAGACAACAGATGCCCTGTATTGATTTCAGGTCATCAGATTCTAATCATTGCCTGGCAGTGGAGATAAGTGGGGGACCAAGAGTAGTGCGTCAAGATTTAGGGAGACATGGAGTGGCTAGTCTGCTGTCTTTGTCATAGTCCACTAGGACTGCTTATGCCAGGAACCTGGAGGCTTTCTGGGAGTTAGTTATTTCACAAGGGTGAAGCCTGCTTGGTTGCTGAAGCCAAACATTATTTTGCCAAATTGTGTTTTTCAAATGGTCAGGAATAGTAGTATGTACAGTAGGGAAGAAGTTGGGAGCAATAGCTTTCCATGCGAAGACTGCAGGACACATGGATCCTTGTATAGATTTCTGTGGTGTTAAAGGGGTGTTCTTCAAAAAGCTGGGGGGGGGGTTCAGTGGCCTCTATCCCCTGACATGCTGGGGTTATTCTTAGGAGTGCTATCTGCTGTTTATGCTTCACAGAGTGAAATGAGGCTGTTAAGAGCTGCTTTTTCCAGGGTCATGATAATAAATTATCTGGTTTTGATTTTCATCTAGATATTTTGGACAGGACAGTTAGAGTAGAGGATCTTATTTGGGAACTGGGGAAGCAAAGGATAACACTTAGGGTACGTGAAAGTGATCAAAGAAGGAATGGGCAGGAGGTAGGATTGTATGCTGTGCAAAAGGGCTGCATTACAAGAGGGCTTCCAGGGCAAACCCATGTTTCTGTCCCTCTACTAGTACATGACAATTATCAGAGTTTGTTTGTGAGGGCTGTTAGCAACCCATGGGGCTGGTAAGGGTACCCTGAAAGAAAGGAAACGGGCACTTTTAATGGAGTATGGGAACAGGAGGAAATCATGTTGCAGTTCTAATGAGTTATTTTCTGTGACACATTTGTCATCATTAAGGCAACATGTTAAGAACTTGGATTTGTGGGCAGTTTGGTTTCTGGGCATAAAAATGAGCAATTGCCAGTGGCTTTGCTAAGCATCAGCCAGTGAGCTGGCATATTTTGGTTCAGTTCCTAAGGAACACTGTGGGACCAGCTGTTGCTGCTGCTGTGCCAAAATGTACTACTGGAACAATACTCTGTCTCATCAAGAATGATTTAGATGAAGTCTCTGGTCTTGAATTGATCAGGAAGGTCTTGACAGATAAACCTATTAAACATTTAATAGATACCCTGTGTGGAAGTGATGTCTAGGAGAGTCTGGTGGGAGTCTATGACCCTTGCTGTATTGAACTGGGCAAGAGGTAAGATAAATAGGGATGTAAGTTGGATTACTGGGAGGCAAGGGGGCAAAGTAAGCAGGCAGCTTAGTATTGCCTTTAGGAAATACCATCTATTTAAGGGTGATCACCTGGCCAAGAAAGGGGTGCTATATTTATCTAAGGAACATGGCAGTGGAAGTTCAGGAGTTTGTAGAAGGGATGAGGTGGGTGGACAGAAGGTATGAAGCCAAGCTAAACTGACTCCTTTCTTTGATGGAAGGACTGGTGTGGATGTAGGCAAACACCAGCAGTAGAGGAAGTATGGGAAGGTGACAAAGGAGGGCCATCCCAGCTAAGACAAAGGAGAGCAGGACACCCACAAACTTAGAGTGGCTCAGGAGTGGAACTGCTCTTTATGGCAGTGAAATTATGGTACAACCAACGGGGGTTTCAGGCCACTCCAGTGGGAAATCTACCTCACAGACTTCTCCCTGTCAGGAGAATGGGTCATCCATCAAGGTTTTGTAAACCGCCCAGGGAGCCTTTTGGCTGATGGGTGGTGAATAAATATATTAAATAAATAAATAATAAATAAATAAGGTGAGCCAATTTGTGCTAGTGGATATCTTGGAAGGTTTTCCATGCCTGTATTGCTGGGTGTCACAAGAGAATGAGTAATAACTGACCCCTTGATGCTGGTCTTGATAACAAGGGTGTTATTGCCACATTCCTTTAATAAAGTTATAGCCTACTGAATCATTCTCCTTGCAATAAGGACATTATGAGATCGTTTCCACAGCCTTCTCAGCTCCAGATATTGCAAATCTGCAACTACCCCTTGTTCCCCCAGCCTCTTCCTGTGTTGGGTATTCTAAGGTGAATCTGACCAGTAACAAGGTTGTATTGTTTCTTGTTTTCTTTTTTCCTGTTCTCCCCTGGAATTAATAACAACAGTTAATACAGGGCTACATATTATCTAATATATACTAATGAAACTCAACTACTGTTGCTGTGGTCTGAAATGAGCGAACGACCCATGCATTCTCCCAATTTTGTCATGCCTGTTGAAAGGTTAACTTGAGAAAAGCAATTTCTAATGTAACACAGATTTTCATGAACATTGCATTAAATTTCATCTGCTGTTAATTTTTGCTCCATTTCCGGATTAAGTTCTGAACATCTTGCTTTGCTTTGTTACAATAACAAGATAAAACATTTTGCTTATGTGAAGTAGTAAACGATTAACATAGCCATTTTTACTGTTAGTGGAATTAAATTCAGCTCTTTGTTTACCTGTACACGTTTGGAGTTGTTTAATTATAATTTGAGTACACACTGGAATACCTGCAAAAATATCCATCTTTTTTTCCTTTCCTATGGTGGAGCTTTTGTGGCTGGCATCCTGATTTTGAATACATTACCATTCAAGTAGGTATATGTAAGATCACAGCCTAAATGTCAGTACACCATTCAGAAACCTCCTAAATAATTTGAATGTATTTTCTGCGCACATTAATATTCAGCCTTGCAAATACTACTGCCTTGCTATAATGCTTACTGGGGAGTAGTTACCCAACCCGTGTTGCTGCTACACCATCTTCCTGTCCCCCACCCCATGCTGCCTCTGTGGCAGCTATCAGAGCTGACCTGAAACATTTTGCTGTGTGAGGCGGAGCAGTAAGTGGTGCCACTGCCCCCCCCCCCCCCAGTCAAGGTATATAATACCCTTGACCAGCAAAGTTACCAGAGGCAGAAAATCCCACAAGCACCTTTCCCCTTCCCTCACGGTAAAAATACAATAATAAAAAATTAAATAAAAATTTGCCGTCCTTTCATGACACCCAAAATCATCTGCCTGAGGCAGCTGCCTCACTCTGCCTAATGGTAGGACCAGCCCTGACCAGTCATTTTCTGTCTTCTAAAGGACTACTGAAGCCTAAAGACTCAATGAGAGGGCTATTTGTGCAGCCATTAAATACAGGGCAACACTAAAGAAGCTATCTGTAGGCTCCCAATTTTTTCTTTCTAACTATAAATGGGTGCTATCTAGGTCTTCAAGGTTAGGGGAGGAGAGCATCCCATGTGCAGCTGCTGTATATGAAATCTGCATACAGGGGCCTCTCTAGTAGAAGATGGAGCGCCCTGTATTACTGAGTCAGTGACCTGGTTTGCATGACACGCTGGGCTCACTGTGGGTTATTTAACCCACAATGAGCCGCAGTGCATGCTGGGTGCCATTTTGAATATGCAGTTCCCAATGGGGTTATTGTGTGTCATGCAAATCTGGCCATAGCGGGTTGTGCGAGGGTTAAACAACCCTTGCAAAACCCTCAGTTTGTTGTAGGCTGGGTTTGAGCAACACATCACAACCCCTTTAGGGGTTGCATATTCAAAATGGTGCCCAGCACGTGCTACAGCTCATTGGGGGTTAAATAACTCACAATGAGCCAAGAATGTCTTGCTTTTAAAAAAAAAAATTATTTAATTTTTCCAAAACAAAATATAACAAAACACAGTATTTAAGCTAATACTGCATACAATAAATCATACAGTGCTCCCCCCACCCTCCTAGGGACCAATTAATATGCTTCCGTCCCAATACACAGTTACTATACCATATTCCAAAAATATAACATATCCTGACAAGTCATATTCCCTTTCCCCTTTTAAGGATATTTGGAGTCAGTTCCTAGATTATGTGTTAATTAACACATAATCTAGGAACTGACCCCAAATATCCTTAAAATTATTTATCTTTAGCTGTCCCTTTTTTACATTTAATACTACAAGTCAATTTATCATTAAGAGCTACCCGTATATACTCGAGTATAAGCCGACCCGACTATAAGCCGGGGCACCTAATTTCACCCCAAAAAACTGGGAAAACTTATTGACTCCAGTATAAGCCTAGGGTGGGAAATGCAGCAGCTACTGGTAAATTTAAAAAATAAATTTAAAAAATCAAGTTAAAGTACTTCATGCACACTATTTAATTCTACCAAATAAAATGTGTAGAAAAGGTATTTAGCAAATTTCCGTATAGGGGCTTCCTTACAACCAGCAATCATGACAGTTAGTGAGGGTAAGTATAAGAAATAGGAACCTGCATGCTGGTCAATGTTGTCTTCTTTTTCCAGTGTTGCTTCCCTCTGCCTTGGACCAACCCCACCCTCACAAAAACAAAGTAGCAAGCAAAATGAAATGCCGATGATTGATCAGTTACTGGGCAAAATAGAGCAGTTTATTTTCATGAGGTGAAAGTGAAATGCCTGTTTGGTAAATAACTGTAAATATTCATATTTCATAATAAAATTGGCTCTTAATTTAGGTAGAAAGGCCTCCTTAACCCAATGTATCTGGTAGAAGGCACCGATTCAGTTTAGTGATTCTTTAAGGCAGTGGTTCTCAACCTTTTTTGCCCCATAAACCCTCTTCACCATATGTCAGAATGTCATTCCCCCCTTTCCAAGATTGTCTGACTTACGTACGTATGGGTATTTAAAAATAGTAGTCAGTAAATATTGTAGTCAGTAAAGTTGTTCAGGAAACTCAAGCTCAGAGGCCCTCCAGATTCCTTTAAGCTTTATGCTTAAAGCCTCGCCACCGCCAAAGCCCCGCTGCCGCCGAAGCCCCCCCAGGACCCCTGCCTGCCACCCCCAGGCCCCCCCGCCACCCCCGTCACCGTGCCTGCTCCCGCCGCCGAAGAAGCCCCGCTGCCGCCGAAGAAGCCTCGCCGCCGCCAAAGCCCCACTGCCGCCGAAGCCCCCCCAGGACCCCTGCCGCCACCCCAGACCCCCCCGCCACCCCCCGTCACCGTGCCTGCTCCCGCCGCCGAAGAAGCCCCACCGCCGCCAACTTCTGCCGCTGAAGAAGCCTCGCCGCCGCCGAAGAAGCCCCGCCGCCGCCAAAGAAGCCCCGCCGCCCCCGAAGAAGCCCCGCCGCCCCCGAAGAAGCCCCGCCGCCCCCGAAGCCACACCGGGGCTTCGGCGGCGGCGAGGCTTCTTCGGCGGCAGCGGGGCTTCTTCGGCGGCGGAAGTTGGCGGCAGCGGGGCTTCTTCGGCGGCGGCGAGGCTTCATCGGCGGCGGCGAGGCTTCATCGGCGGCGGCGAGGCTTCTTCGGCGGCAGAAGTTGGCAGCGGTGGGGCTTCTTCAGCAGCGGCGAGGCTTCTTCGGGGGTGGCGATGCTTCTTCGGGGGTGGCGGGGCTGACTCGAGTATAAGCCATGGGGGGCATTTTTCAGCGCAAAAAATGGGCTGAAAAACTCGGCTTATACTCGAGTATATACAGTATATCCCATATCTCCTTATACCAATCAGTAATTAGAAATTCATGCTGAACCTTCTATTTCCTCACAATCATTAACCTAGCCGCCGTTAACAAGTTTACAATTAATTCCTTCGTATTTTGAAAACACATAACTTTCTCTGTTATTGATAACAGTGCTAATTTTGGACAGACCTCCAAATTAATACCAATAATTTCTATGATCTCCACAAAAACCTTTTGCCAAAATTCCAGTACATTTTTACAACTCCAAGCATGTCTTGCAAACCAGGCCAATGTGTTACTCAGGTACTTATCAGGGAGCAGGGGGGATTGCTGTGCCTTCCGATAAGTGCTGCTGTAGTGGGAGAAAGGATGGCTGGAAACTGGGGGTGCCTAGAAGAAGTGTAAGTTTCTCTTCACGCACACAAGGCACTTTTAGATCCAAACCTATGTAAAATAATGGATTGGATCTAGATTTAGTCATACTTAGAGTAGACCCATTGAAATCAGTGGGTTAAGTTAGTCATAACTAACTTAAGTTTTATTGATTTCAGTAGATCTCCTCTGACTAAGTCTAGATCCAATCCAGTGAAAGGAGTTCTGGCCTGTGGCTCACGCTGGCTCAGCTTGTCTGAGCGTGGAAAGCTCAGCAGGGCCAGGCCTGGTTATTACTTGGATGGGAGACCCCTCCTCTAGTTTCCTGCATTGAGCAGGGGGTTGGACTCGATAGCCTTGTAGGCTCCTTCCAACTCTATGATCTATGAAATCTATGATGTTATGACCCTATACATAAATATATACAAGTAAATATAAATATTATATTGCTTGATATTGAGAAACAGGACCTTTTCTCATTAGCGAATAGACCCTGTTCCACCATCGTAAGCGGGGTTACTCCGACATATGGCCTACCAGCGTTATACCTGTCTAATATTCGCAACCCACAAGCTCGCAGAGCATTTATGCTGGCAAGGTTTAATATTCTACCTTCAGCGATCTTGCAGGGCAGGTACCAAGGAACTCCATACCAGCAAAGATACTGCCCGTGTATGGATTGGGTACCTGAATCTCTGAGGCATGTTCTCCTTCATTGTAAATTTTATACTAAAATAGGGGAAGACTTAATTTTGCCCCTCTTAGGGAGGTTCCTTGACTTGCCTGACAAATGGTTGGTCTCCTTCTGTTTATGTGATCGTAATCCAATTGTCACCACCTCAGTAACCAATTTTTTTTTAGCTGTTATAAGAAGGAGAGCTTTTATGGTAAGGACTAAATGAGAGACATTTCCTCCCAATTTTGTTTTATTATGAATGATAATAATTGCTTTATTTGTAATTTGTGGTATCTCGGTGTGATTTGAAATGTAAAATTTATTTGCTGGGTTATGTGACCGTAATAATAAAGAACTTGAACTATAAATATTATGACAAATGCCACGTACATGTATACAAAGACTCCATGAGGGTGGGAAAAGTACAGGAGCACATAAAAAGGTGGTGCCTGTGGCAAGCAAGGAAGGTATTACTCCGATCCTTCTCCGCAGGTAGTTTAGAGCCTGACTGTGATGTGCATGTGAGTGCCCCTTTTGCTTTGGAAAAAAGGAAAACCAGGGAAATTTAAGAAAGAAATATCCTGCCAGAGAGACAAAGATAAAGGCAACTAAGGCCTCAAAACAAGTAGAGCAAAAACATTTCTGACCATTCTCTCAATAAGACCCAGAGTGCTACCTTTTGGACCTCCCTTTTCTCCACATCTAGGCAAGTACCATTTAGATCCTTGGGGCCAGGACCAATCCCTCACTGCTGACCTTGGCAGATCAATTTCAAGTAAGCATGCTCAAAATTGGCACATGGCCATAGTAATAAAATGAAAGTGAGAATAACATGTGAGGCAATGCAATATTCTCTGCCAGATCTGTGGTCCAATGATGTGACAGCATCAGCTGTCTAAAACATCTAAATGGTATATTGGGATTCTTGATTTAAAAAGTAGGCTTCATTCTCCAAGGTGAAAAGCAAGTATTCTTTAGTAAATAGATCACACCATCAGTTCTCATTCTGAGTCTTTCTTTGTCCTTTCTAACAGTCATCTTGTTTCCAGTGCACAAACACAAGCTCTTGTGTTTTATATCATCCATTAATGTTGCTTGAAATGATGTCAGAGGATCAGGATAATTGTAGTAAAACACATCCGCCAGTTGAAGTTGGTTTATCTCATAACCTGGTGGGATTATTAATATAGTTTACCAAGGGTAGCAGATTTGATATGTGGATGGTGTGTGAACTCAGCATGCCTACTTCTGAACCCATGTTTCCAATATTCTATCACATTATCATCTGAATTTCCTATTTATAAGACTCATTTTCATTCTGGGATGATGATTTGGAGATCCCAGACAATGCACCATATACCTGGGATGGAAGTGGAGAGGAACATGAAAAAATAAAAGCAGTTGTTCCTACGTCATGGTTGAGTCTAGATGAGGAGCATCAACTCTTGTCCAGGAGGCAGGAGTAGTAAAGAAGACCTGCAATGCCAGCCCTATGTATAATTTAAGGAGAGATGGGTATCAAAAAAGAATAATTATACAATGGCAATCTGTCCCTCATTGTTTTCCTATTGCACTAGGGAATCCCTGCTTTCTTGATGTTTTGATTTGATTTTGAATTGTTTCTCTCAGAAAAAGGTATTACATTGTGTCTTCTGAAAAGGCATGTTTGATCAAACTTCTTCCCAACTTGTAGCTAATATTATCTCACTCAGATTTAGATGAAAGGTATTTTTTTATAAATAAGATGTATACTTCCTTAACTGCAACAGTCATAAGAATACACATAGATAGTTTTGAGTAAACAAGGCAACCTTGTGAATCTTCCACCTTAATGTAACATTATTGCTAAAAGTCTGAAAGTTTAACTAAGTGGCTTGTTGTTGTTGTTGTTGTTATTGTTATTATTTTGGGCGGTATAATAATGAAATAAATAAATAAATAACATAGATATAAGAAAATCTATGTTTAGTGGTGTGACTAGAGTATCAATTATTATCTTATTTGTATAACAGAGCCATCCTGTGGCCCCTAGACAGCATCTAGAGGACTACAGGATTGTTCGGATTCCCAGCTCTGAGGTTGGAAAATCACTCCGTGCTCAGATCTCCCACCCCTCACAGTCAGGGTGGAAAGAACCACACTGGCTGCTTCTCTGAGGTCGCAAAAGCAACCTCAGGGAAGGGGTTTAGTGGGCGTACTGGGGGGAGGGGAGGGGAGAGGAGACTAGCACTGCCAAATACAACATATCCTGGCGGCACCTCAGCCTCCTTCCCTCCCCCTTCGAAGCACTACAGTCAGACAGCTGAAATTGGCCGTCTAGCTGTTTTGCAGAGTGGTGCATAGGATACCCCAAATCCTCTGAGTTTGGAGGGTTATGGGCATTCCCATAGGATTGCACCTTAAATTGTTAATTCAAGCCATTTTTTCAAGCATAGTTCAGAAATAAAGTTAAATGCTATACTGTGTGATCCTCAAAGCACTGAAAGTAGGTAATGTTTGTTGCTCCCCACCCCTTCCCGAATCAGGTCTGATCTGGAGTAGATCAAAACAGAAATCTAGGATGTCTGCTTGATGTCCAACAATAAATCCGGGGGGTGTGTGTTTCTATTTAATTGTCTTGGCCTCTAGGCCTTCACATGACCAATGCGGCCTACATGTTCCATACTCCATCTGCACTTCCCAGCAAGATTGGACCCTCCCTAGAGCCCATCCCTAACCTTGAGGAGTTAGTTCTTTGTAAATTCCAATCTGAACTTACTTGATTCAGACCTCCTGAATTAATGTGTGCATCGAAACTTAGTAATCCACCAGTTTTTGCACTTCCTGAATGTTCCAATATTCTTTTCAGCTCAAAAAATGTATCACAATGTTTAAAAATGCATATTTTGAGATAAATTCATTTAGTAATGTGTATTTGGAGAGAAAATGTGTTTAAAAATACATTTTAAAATAAATATTTAAATGCAGACTTTAAAGAAATGCTGATTAATTCAAAAATGTGAAAGAACGGAGATAGGAGTGAACACTTATGAAAGTGACACAGACCGGAAATGGGTCGATTAGTCCATTCCTATCCCTGATTCATGCCACTTACACGCTAGAGACACTAGAGACAGTCCAATTTGCATTGGATGTGGTGCATCATGTACTGAGACTTTGGATATCCCCCGATGTGTATGGTGAAATAAATTGGGGTTTTTTCTTGCAGTAGAAAGTTTGAGGTGCAGGGGCAGGCAGCAAGGTAAAATAAGTGTCAGCGTCTCCACAGTGATGTAATTTGACAGTGGACTGGGTTAGGTATGAAAAGCTGGAATATATTGATATATTTACCCCTGCTTCAAGCATTTCTACTATCTGATATTAGACATTTCTGCTTTTATGTAGAAATGTTAAGAGCTGAATAGTGCTTTTTCAAGCTTGAGATAATTTCACTTGTGTAGAGCAGCTATTCCGTAGGTCAGGAGTAGAGCAGCTTATTGAGAAATAAGGACCACATCTGGATATGTAAATATCATGAGCTGGAGGGCCATGGCTAACTGGTATATTTTAGTTGCATATAATTAAAGCAATTTGCATGTAATTTCATGAAGCAGGATGATGCCAGATAGTAGAAAAGTTATGCTTGGGGCTTTTTAAAGACTTTTTTCAAATACCAGCAATTATTCAGTTGTTACTCAGTAGTTGTGCGTGAACAGGACATCTTTTCTGAAGGTTGAATTCCTGTTGCAGGGCTATCGCACATTCCAAAACCCAAATGGCAATATTTTTGTTGCTGCAACAATGCATCCTTTCATCCTGTCAGTACAATTGTGATAGAGAGTGCTGTGTGGAATGTAGTTGTAGAAAAGTGTCATTAGGACTGATAACATCAATAGTACTCATATCCACATCAGTACTGATGAGTAACACAGTTCCCCTCACCGTGTGTGTGTGTGTGTGTGTGTGTGTGTGTATATATATATATATATATATACAGTCGTGAAAAAGAAAGTACACCCTTCTCGAGTTCATGGTTCCACGTATCAGGACAAAAGAAAAATCGGGCCTGTAGCAGGTCTCAAAATTAGGTAAAGACAACCGCACATGAACAACAACAGATGACAGAGTACACCGTGGCATTGTTTATTGTACAGAAATACAGCCAAGATAGAGAAGCCATGTGGGAAAAACTAAGTACACCCTTACTGCTGCCATAGGTATGAAGAGGCTAAGGAGCAGCCAGGTGCTTCTAAGCAGATGCCCTTGATGAATTGATCATCAGTAAGTGTGACCACCTCTATAAAAGCTGAAGTGTCAGGAGTTTGCTGGTCTCCAGCAGTCAGGTGTGTGTTACCACAATGCCAAGGAGAGAAGACATCAGCAATGATCTTAGGGAAGCAATTGCTGCTGCCCATCAATCCGGGAAGGGTTATAAGGCCATTTCCAAACAATTTAAACTTTAAAGTCCATCATTCTACAGTGAGGAAGATTATTCACAAGTGGAAAACATTCAAGACAGTTGCCAATCTTCCCAGGAGTGGACGTCCCAGCAAATTCACTCCAAGGGCAGGCCGTGCAATGCTCAGAGAAATCGCAAAACATCCAAGTGTTACATCTCAGGCGCTACAGGTCGCAGTCAGCAGGTGCAATCTTAAAGTTCATGACAGTACAATTAGAAAAAGACTGAACAAGTATGGTTTGTATGGAAGGGCTGCCAGGAGAAATCCTCTTCTCTCTAAAAAGAACATGGCAGCATGGCTTGGGTTTGCAAAGTTGCATCTGAACAAATCACAAGCCTTCTGGAACAATGTCCTTTGGACGGACGAGACGCAAGTGGAGCTGTTTGGCCATAATGCACAGCGCCACGTTTGGCGAAAACCAAACACAGCATATCAGCACAAACATCTCTGACCAATTGTCAAGCACGGTGGTGCAGGGGTGATGATTTGGGCTTGTTTTGCAACCTGGGCACCTTGCAGTCATTGAGTCGACCATGACCTCCTCTGTATACCAAGGTATTCTAGAGTCGAATGTGAGGCCATCTGTCTGGCAGCTAAAACTTGGCCAAAATTGGACAATGATCCCAAGCACACCAGCAAATCTACAACAGAATGGCTGACAAAGAAAAGAATCAAGGTGCTGCAATGGCCCAGTCAAAGTCCAGATCTCAACCCAATTGAAATGCTGTGGTGGGACCTTAAGAGAGCTGTGCATAAACAAATGCCCACAAACCGCAATGAACTGAAGCAATGTTGTAAAGAAGAGTGGGCCAAAATTCCTCCACAACGATGTGAGAGACTGATCACGTCATACCGAAAACGATTACTTCAAGTTATTGCTGCTAAATGTGGTCCTACCAGCTATTGAATCATAAGGTGTAATTAGTTTTCCCCACATGGCTTCCCCATTTTGACTGTATTTCTGTATAATAAATAATGCCATGGTGTACTCTGCCATGTGTTGTTCATCTGCGGTTGTCTTTACCTAATTTTGAGACCTGCTACGGGCCCGATGATTTTTCTTCTGTCCTGATATGTGGAACCATGGAACTCGAGAAGGGTGTACTTTCTTTTTCACGATATATATATATATATATTCACACACACACACACACACACACACACATGCACCACATCATTTTTGCATCATTTAACAGGTGGCTGAACATTCCTCAGGTGAGCACAGGAGCACTCACCTAGCCCTATAAACAGCATACATGGGGAAACATAAGCAAAGGTGTCTTCTTCCCCTGCCCCCCCCCCCGTATGTACCGGGGGGGTGTTTAAAAATGGTTGGTTATCCATTCTCTCCAGATCTCCAGTGCACCTCTGCCTTGATTCTTACTGGGAGGGAGGGAATGTGACTATTGTTATTCATCCCGTATCAAGTTTTATCCCTTCTCCATTCATTATGTTAGGAATTGGATGTAGAGAAACTGGGTTGGGGCCAGAGAAAGTAATGCAAAAAATCACAGCAAAAAGCTATTTTCTCCTATCATCTGGAAAAATTGAAATTACCATATACAGATGCAAAATACATGTGCAAGTCATGCCTTGGATTGAGAGCATAATTCGTTCCGGAAATGTGCTTGTAATCCAAAACACTCTTATATCAAAACGACATCCCCCCAAAAAAATTTGTACAGAGATTTTTTAATTTAAGCCATACTACAGTACTTGTATTGCAAGACGTCACTTGTATATCAAGTTAAAAAAAAATTAAATAAATATTTAAAAATTGTCTTGTCTTGCAAAGCACTCTCAAACCAAGTTACTTGCAATCCAAGGTATTACTGTATGTGTGTGTGTGTGTGTGTGTGGGAGAGGGAGAGAGAGAGAGAGAGAGAGAGAGAGAGATGGGTTGGGGCACTTGTTCCAACACAAGTCATATTTAATTGTTACAAGAACAAGTTACATCAGGTCTCTCCCTTCTTCTCCATCATGGCCAAGAAGAGGAAGTTGGAAGCTTTTGCTGGACAAGTTATGGTTAGCCCTAACTATGGTTAGTTGAAACAAGCCACCTTCAAACTATAGTTAAAATTAACCACAGTTTAGGATTCAGACACAACACTAAATTGTGGTTAATTGAAACGAGAAGTAAATGCTTCCAATCTCCTTGTAGCTTTGAAATCACAAGAATTCAAAAACAATGGTCTTGATTTTCACATGAAATTATATTTAAAGGAAAAATTCCACAAATGTCTAATTTTTCTCTACCAGAAGGGGAAGCAGTTTTTAAGTGCTTCAAAGCAACTGAATCAATTGTTCAGCCAATATAGTCTATATAGAGCTACAGAAAAGGTGGATTGGTATATTATTTCTTTATTTATTATATTTATGAATTGCCCATCTGGCCAGACATCCGGCCACTCTGAGTGATGTACAATCCAATAAAATACAGGGGGGGGGGGAACACACACACAGTATAAAACACAATTAAAAACAGTACAAAACTTAAAAATCCTAACCCACCCCATATTCCCACCTGAAAAGCCACGTTTTTAATGCATGGCGGAAGCTAATCAAGGAAGGGGCATGGCGGAAGTCACTGGGGAGAGAGTTCCATAAATTGGGGGCTACCACAGAAAAGGCCCTCCTCCTAGTCCCCACCAGCCTGGTTTCTCTGGCTGATGGGACAGGGAGAAGGCCGTCCGTGGCAGATCTTGTTAAGCGGCCTACTTGATGTTGCTGAAGGCGCTCCTTGAGATAAACTGGACCGGAGCCGTACAGGGTTTTAAAGGTCAACGCCAACACCAACACCTTGAATTAGGCTCGGCAAACAACTGGTAGCCAGTGCAACTCTTTGAGCACTGGAGTGATGTGATCACGCCAGCGGCAGCCTTTAACCAGGCGAGCTGCTGCATTCTGTACCAACTGCAACTTCCGAACCGTCTTCCAGGGTAACCCCACATCATAGCGAAAACGATTACTTCAAGTTATTGCTGCTAAAGGTGGTCCTACCAGCTATTGAATCATAAGGTGTAATTAGTTTTCCCTACATGGCTTCCCCATTTTGACTGTATTTCTGTATAATAAATAATGCCACGGTGTACTCTGTCATGTGTTGTTCATTTGCGTTTGTCTTTACCTAATTTTGAGACCTGCTACGGGCGCATTACAGTAGTCTAGGTGAGAGGAGACCAAGGCATGAACCACTCAGATGGAGCTGATACAGCACCGCCCGGCTCACAGCTGACACCTGAGCCTCCATGGACAGCTGGGAGTCTAGAATGACTCCCAAGCTGCGGACCTGGTCCTTCAGGGGTAGATGTACCCCATTCAGCACCAGGTCAACATCCCCTAACCTTCCCTTGTCTCCCACCAGAAGTACCTCGGTCTTGTCAGGGTTCAGTTTCAGCATGTTCCTTCCCATCCAGCCACCCACTGCCTCCAGGCACTTGGACAGGGTTTCAACAGCCAACCTCGGTGAGGACTTGAAGGAGAGGTAGAGCTGCGTGTCATCCGCATATTGATGACAGCGCACCCCAAACCTCCTGATGATAGCTCCCAGCGACTTCAGGTAGATGTTAAATAACATCGGGGAGAGGATGGAACCCTGCGGCACCCCACAAGTGAGCGGCCGAGGGTCCGAAGCCTCCTCCCCAAGAACTACCCTCTGGTACCTTCCAGAGAGGAAGGACCGGAACCACTGCAATACAGTGCCTCCCACACCCAACCCCTCCAGGCGGTCCAGGAGGATACCGTGGTCAACGGTATCAAAAGCCGCTGAGAGATCGAGGAGGACTAGAAAAGACCATTCGCCCCTATCCGAAGCCCTCGTCCTCATATCATCCACCAAGGCGACCAAGGCCGTTTCTGTCCCATGTCCAGGTCTGAAGCCCGACTGGCATGGATCTAAATAATCTGCTTCATCCAAATGTGTATATTAGGGATTTCATTTGAAAAATATGAAGAGAAGTTAAAAGTAATGTCTTTCTTTGGGTTTACTAAAGGTGAGCAATGAAACACAACTACAACTCTTATGAACCTACCCGTTCACTCTTACAAAACTTGACAGCAGAAATCAGTAACCATTATTATCAGTTTATTCTGAGTAGAAAATGAATTCTCAAGTTGCTCTGAGGGCATCAGCATTTTCCTCTGACATACTGAGATTCATTACCAGTTAGGTATAATAAAACAAGATGTTTTATTTGATATAAAATATCCGGGAGGGGGTGTTCTACAGGAACATGGTGAAAAATGTACCGTGGCTTCTTTCCTTTCTTTTTTTAAAGAAATATTGTTCCCTTAAAAACAGGGATGATGATGATGATGATGATGATGATGATGATGATGATGAATGATGATGATGATTTACCAGACTGTTTTTGAATGCTTGTTTTAGAAGGAAAACTGTTCTTGTTGGTATTGGAGGGGTTTTCCTGTAAAGCTACTGCCTACTCAGTTGGCTGTGCCATCACAGAAAAATGGTGAAAATGCAGAGATTCATTTGTTAGCTTGTAGCACTACTACTACTACTACTACTACACACACACACACACACACACACACACTGAGCAGATACTGTTTAACGCATGTTCTCTGCTTCACGCCTGGTTACCTTTGTATTCTGGGTCTCTTCCATTTGAATCATGTTTTAGGACCGAATTTTTCACTGTGATGTTATACGTGTACTGAGTATGTTTTATTCTATAATTCTCACCTCATTGACCTTTACACCAACTTTTACCAAGAGATCATTGATACAGACTGCAGTCCAAAAGGGTACATGCAGGTTCTGCTTATGCACCTGAATAGTTAGCAGAGTTGTCATTTTAAAAGCTATCTTCTTCTTCGTGGTCTCTGTGCATCACACATATGGGCTCTGCGCCTGCGCTGAGACCGTTCCGGAAAATTCTAAAGCTGAGGTAGACTGGGCGGGAGCCCCTCCCCCTCGCGCGTGCTCCTTAGCGCGGCTCCCGCCCATTCCCTCAGTTCCTCTTCGACCGCCATTGCGGCTAGTCGTCTCCGGAGGTTCTTCTAAAAAACTACAACTCAGCTGAGTACTTTAAAATTGTCTTTTCAAAATTTTTTTCCTCATAAACCTTTTTTCTCTTCCTCCTTTCATCGGAAATCCCCCCCCCCCAAATGAAATTAAAATAAATAATTTTTTTAAAAAAATGAAATTCTTCTCCTCTTCTGAGGAACGGCTGTTTTAGGCGCCTTTTCAAAAGTGCCTCTATTGTGGGATTAAATTACCTCCGGCTGCTGGCCACTCTTTGTGCCTGTTATGTTTGAGAGTGGGTAGAAATATAGTAGAAATATGCCACCACTGTAAGGCATTCATGTAGTAGAAATATGCCACCACTGTAAGGCATTCATTAGGCCGATGTGAAAACACCGAGCTTTAAAGCTCAAAATGGCTCCCTGGCAGCAAACTTTATCCGTGGTGTGTCCCTCTATATGGCATTCAAGCCAAGATCAGCGCCGTCTCATACTACAGTGGCGGCAACTCGGAATGTGGAATCCCCACTTAAGAGAAAGGACAAAAAAGCCCACAAATGCTCTAAGGAAGAGCAAAAGAAAGAGACTGTGTCCAAGAAAAAATCTAAGGACTGAAAGTCTCTCTCTATAAGCCTGTCACTCCAGTCCTATCGACTGTGAGTTTCACGGCTTTGACGTCGACCACCAAGGTAAAACGCCTGGTTTCGATCCCGACACAGATCGAGTCTTCGACACCGAGAAGAGACGAGCTGTCTACATCCACGCCTGCAAAGCGTGCCTCGGTGTCAGGAGTGCAAGTAGCCTCACTCTCCGATGGAGAAATTATGGATTCACCTGTACTCGTGGCTACGGAGCTTACTGCAGCTCCAACATTAGAGGAGACGTATACTCCATCCATGGAGAAAACGTTCTTCCTCCAGCCGCTCGGCATCGAACACCGATCTTGACATCGAGTGGTCTCTGTCGACATCGAACACCGCTCTCGACATCGAGAGGGCTCTGTCGACATCGAGCGGCGCACTCTCGACATCGAGGAGAACCTGTCGACATCGCTCTCGACATCGAGGGGCTCTGTCGACATCGAACAAGGCTCTCGACATCGAGGCGAATCTGTCGACATCGCTCTTGACATCAAGAGGGCTCTGTTGACATCGAACATTGCTCTCGACATCGAGGAGAGCCTGTCGACATCAAACATCGCTCTCGACATCGAGCAGGCTCTGTCGACATCAAACATCTCGCTCTCGACATGGAGCAGGCTCTCTCGACATCGAACACCACTCTCAACATTGAGAGGGCTCTGTCAACATCGAGCGGCGCTCTCGACATCGAGGAGAACCTGTCGACATAGCTCTCGACATCGAGAGGGCTCTGTCGACATCGAACAAGGCTCTCAACATCGAGGAGAATCTGTCGACATCGCTCTTGACATCGAGCGGACTCTGTCGACATCGAACATTGCTCTCGACATCGAGGAGAGCCAGTCGACATCGAACATTGCTCTCGACATCGAGGAGAGCCAGTCGACATCGAACATCGCTCTTGACATCGAGAGGCTCTGTCGACATCGAACATTGCTCTTGACATCGAGCACAGCCTGTCGACATTGCTCTTGACATCGAGAGGCTCTGTCGACATCGAACATTGCTCTTGACATCGAGCACAGCCTGTCGACATCGAACATTGCTTTGACATCGAGAGGCTCTGTCGACATCGAACATTGCTCTTGACATCGAGCACAGCCTGTCGACATTGCTCTTGACATCGAGAGGCTCTGTCGACATCGAACATTGTTCTTGACATCGAGGAGAGCCTGTCAACAGTGCTCTTGACATCGAGCACAGCCTGTCGACATCGAACATTGCTCTTGACATCGAGCACAGCCTGTCGACATTGCTCTTGACATCGAGAGGCTCTGTCGACATCGAACATTGTTCTTGACATCGAGGAGAGCCTGTCAACAGTGCTCTTGACATCGAGAGGCTCTGTCGACATCGAACATTGCTCTTGACATCGAGCACAGCCTGTCGACATCGAACATCGCTCTCAACATCGAGCGGGCTCTGTCGACATCGAACGTGGCTCTTGACATCGAGGAGAACCTGTCGACATCGGTCTGACATCGAGCGGGCTCTGTCGACATTGAACATCGCTCTTGACATCGAGCGGGCTCTGTCGACATCGAACATCGACATCGAGTGGACTCTGTCGACATCGAACATTGCTCTCGACATCGAGGAGAGCCTGTCGACATCGAACATCGCTCTCGACATCGAGAGGGCTCTATTGACATCGAACGTTGCTCCTGACATCGAGGAAAGCCTGTTGACTTTGCTCTTGACATCGAGAGGCTCTGTCGACATTGAATATTGCTCTTGACATCGAGCACAGCCTGTCGACATCGAACATCGCTTTGACATCGAGAGGGCTCTGTCGACATCGAACATCGCTCTTGACATTGAGCGGGACTCTGTCGACATCGAACATCGCTCTTGACATCGAGCGGGCTCCATCGACATCGAGCATCAATCTTGACATCGAGCATCACTCTCGACATCAAAGAGAACCCATCAACATCAAACATCGCTCTTGACATCAAGCGGCCTCTGTCGACATTGAGCATCGCTCTCGACATCGAGGAGACCAGATTGTCAACGACTTCGCTCTTGACATCCAGCGGTCTCTGTCTACATCGAACATCGCTCTCGACATTGATGAGAACCTGCCTTATTCTGACTCAGTTTCTGCAGTGTACAAATTACTAGGCTCTTCTCCTGATTTGCAGGTGGAATATAAACTGTCCACTTTACCAACTGAAGACCTAGATACATTTGCAGACCATGTGATGAAGATGATGGCAGCCTTAGGCATAGAAACTAATGTCGAGACACCTGAGATAGAAGACCCAGTGTACAGCAACATCTATTCTACTAACGGTAGCAACTACCAGGCAATTATGGTGAGGTATCAGTTATCCCTAATTGGAAAGTTAGGGAACATCTGTGATTACCTCCCAGAGGAAAAGAGAGACTTGGCAAGAGTACTACAAGCGGAGGTCATCAGTATGGCAACCCTGCAGATGAATAACGCCAGACACCAAACTGATTGCCATGTCAGGTCTCTGATTAGTACCATCTCACTTGGACGTCATGTATGGCTAACATCAAATGTTAAAGCTCACATAGAAGACCTGTTTGATGAGGAAGGTCTATTCCATGAGAATATGGATGATTCTTTGGACGCAGTCCAAAAGGCTAGGGTCAATGCCCAGAAGATGAGTTTCAGTACACTGCCAAGGCATAGGCAGTACAAGCCGTGACAGTGGAATAGGTTCACATCTTCCACAGCTCCTTTTCAACCTCTTTTTAAATGGGAGGACAAGATGCATGTTCACATGATAGTCAGTCTGCAGGACTAAGGAATGCTTCCCGCAGTTTCATTACCAAGGCCCTAAGAAAGCCAAGTCTTCCGTGAAACAGAGTTTCTTGACTCCTCTCGAATTTTAGAGGACTTGGCGACTACATTGGCCTTGACAAATACACAGGACACGACGACTGGCTGGTCGTCTATTCATCCAGACTACGTCTTCAGTCTGCACTTCAGACAACCTTGTCCATGCTCGATGATCTCGGCTTATGTCTAAACATCAAAAAGTCAGTCCTCGATCCTGCAAAGGAACTGAATTTCATAGGAACAGTTCTCAATCCAAAGGATGGCTGGGCATTTCTACCTCAAGACAGAGTAGACAAAATACTTACCATCTCGGAATGCCTGTACCGAGCTCCTTTGTCCTCAGTAAGGTTGATCCAACGTCTTCTCGGCCATATGGCATCAACTGTGCAAGTAATGCATTATGCCCACCTTCACATGAGAACTCTTCAAAACTGGCTTATCCGCTCCTTTGACCTGCAAAGACAGGCACCTTCCACTCACCTCACCATTCCACGGAACACCGAAACATCTTTGTTGTGGCGGATGAGCAAGAGCGTTCTCATCAAAGGAGTGCCTTTTCATCCACTAACTCCGAGGGTTCTGACAACAGACGCCTCCCTCCTGAAATGCGGAGCGCATTGTGCAGGCCACGTAGCTTAAGACACGTGGAACTCTGTTGAGTGCAAGATGCACATCAGTATGTTGGAGTTGATGGCAGAGTGGAATGCCATGAAGGCACTAGAGTCTCTTCTTCACAGCCAACACATCCAGGTTGTCTCAGAAAACATGACCATTGTAGCCTACCTCAACAAAGAGGGTGGAACGAGGTCGATGCAACTCACAAGGCTGACCCTCAGAATTTTCAACTGGACAATTCCAAGACCCATGTCTCTCATGGTGCTTCGCATCGCAGGAAAAAACAACACACTAGCAGATACTCTAAGCAGAGTCTCCATGCAGTCACACGAGTGGCAACTGGATGCAGAGATTCGCAGTTGAATTTTCTCAATCTGGGGTCAACCGAAAGTAGATCTTTTTGTCACTTCCAAAAACATGGCCTACCATCTTTTTTGCAGCAGGGCAACATCGGATCCCAATCTCATCACAGATGCCTTCATGATGAAATGGGCGGGTCATCTGTATTACATGTTTCCACCTCTTCCTCTGTTGATGTGAGTCATCTCAAAAATCTGGAGGGAC
The DNA here is from genome assembly GCA_021292165.1 of Shinisaurus crocodilurus. Taxonomy (NCBI): domain Eukaryota; kingdom Metazoa; phylum Chordata; class Lepidosauria; order Squamata; family Shinisauridae; genus Shinisaurus; species Shinisaurus crocodilurus. Next base: position 219,364,673 of record CM037879.1, on the reverse strand, counting down.
AGAGCAGACTGCATTCTTGTAACACTGTGGTGGCCACGGCAACCATGGTTCCCCCAGCTCCTGCACCTTTCCGAAGGAGAATACCAGTTGCTCCCGATAGTGCCAACACTGCTAACTCAAGCTCAAAGCAACATCCAGCACCCAGATTTGGATAGCCTAGCATTAATGGCATGGCAGATTCGATTATTCTAGCCCAAGACTTACCGTCACCGTTACAAACTGTCCTGCAAGCTGCCTACAAGCCGTACACGAGAGCATCTTATGCTAGGAAATGTAAACAAAATCTTAAATCCTGCACAGTACAAACTGTACTAGAATATTTGCATGCTCTGATGGTGTGAGGTTTAAAATCATCCTCCATAAGGGTATACTTGGCAGCAATTTCAGCCATTAAGCCTTATGTTACCTCGGGGTCAATCTTCACACATCTGTTGGCGAAACCTTAATTTTGAAAGGCTTGAAGAACATCATTCCTCCAATCAGGAATTTGGTGCCAGGCTGGAATCTGCCTCTGATGCGGCGTGCACTGACTCAGAAGACTTTTGAACCACTAGCAACTATTGATCACAGGTTTCTCACATGAAAGACGAGAAGATCTGGCGAGCTCTGTGCACTCACAGTAGACTCACCTTATATGGTGTTTCATAAGGACATAATAGTCATCCGTCCAGATCTCAATTTACTACCAAAAGTGGTTTCAGACTTTTCATACAGGGCAGGACATAGTGTTGCCAGCGTTTTTTCCAAAACCCGTCTTCTGACATAGAGCAGAAAATGCATACACTGAATGTCCGACATGCCCTAGCATTTTATAAAGAGCGAACAGCTTCTTTTCGACAAACAAATCAACCATTTGTATGTTATGGTGGCAAATCCCCAGGTCTTTCTGTTTCAAGGCAGAAATTTGCCAAATAGATAGAAGTTATTACATTGGTATACCAGCTTTCATGCAAGCAGTTGCCAGGCCCAGTAAGGGCACATTCTACCCGAACACAGTCAACATCCGTGGTGTTTGGGAAAGGCCAAAGCTCTATAGAGCAGCAACCAGGGCCGCTCCATCGACATTCATCAAGCATTGCAGACTTGATATTTGAGCTCGGGCTGTGAACACCTTTGGAAGGGTGGTTCTATCATCGGTATTGCAGTGACCAATGCCGCCATCCCACCACCGGGTGGATCAGCTTGTTACTCTGCCCATATGTGTGATGCACAGAGACCACGAAGAAGAAGGACAGGTTGCTTACCTGTAACTGTAGTTCTTCGAGTGGTCATCTGTGCAGTCACACAACCCACCCATCCATCCCCGCTTGGCGTCATTATCGATTTCAATGGACCTGCCAGTGGACACTGGGTGTGTATTGCTCCAATTCATGTCATTTCTAAATGATAATGGTTGTGGTTTTTTTGGTATTACTATAAAAGGGAATGTCAATACCAACAGTGAGTATCTCTCGGTTCATGGGGCCGCAATAGGCGGTCTCAGAGGAACTGAGGGAATGGGCGGGAGCCGCGCTAAGGAGCACGCGCGAGGGGGAGGGGCTCCCGCCCAGTCTACCTCAGCTTTAGAATTTTCCGGAACGGTCTCAGCGCAGGCGCAGAGCCCATATGTGTGACTGCACAGATGACCACTCGAAGAACTACAGTTACAGGTAAGCAACCTGTCCTTCCAGGACCCAGAGAACTCCCTTGAAACTCCCCTGAGCACAATAACTGGGAGCACTTTAATGGCAAAGAATATCCAGGCTCGCCCCCCCCCCCCGCATCAATAAACTCAAGATTTCTGTGAAAGGTCTTGTATAACACAACACAATCCCCACCACCTTCTTGGCATTGCTTGGTCAGCTTTGGTTACATCATGCATAGGAACAGGAGACAAATTCATTATATACCAGTTCATTTCTCTGATAAGAGAGTTCTGTTGTCTTTTGAATTTATAGGGTACTGTCTAATCATAAGTGCAATTTAAAGGAATTTGTACCCATGTCTTTGAAGGAATAGATTTGGATTTATTGGTTCATGCAGCACAGACTTGTAATTACCCATCAGATTCTAGTTACGTGACCTTGAAATGATATGACAAAGTGCCCCTGGAGAGAAGTGCTAAGTATCTATTGTGCATTTCTTAGCAATAGGGCCATTGCTATTGTTGGATTAATTTTCATTAGGAGTAGTCCCGAAAAATTCTATCATTTTAACAAAATAAGGGCCTAATAATAAAATTTGTTTTTATTCACCAGTGTCGTTGATTCTCTTGGAAATGTATTTCATTATTCGTTTTCTAATTGCTTAGATTTTGAGTTTTCTTCCTTGTCCACCTTCTGTTCCATCTTTTGTTGTTGACTCATTCTGTAGAGGCTGTTTGGCTAGCTTTCTGTTTATATTTTTCCTCAGAAAAATATAAATAAAGCACAAATATAAGTGTATTTACTATCATAAATACACTTGCCAGTCTATATTCATAGGGTAGAAGATCAAAAGGACTACGTTTGGATCATTCTCCAAGCCTTTATTTGGTTGTCTTGAGCAAACTATGTTAATTAAGTTTGCAGATAAAGTAAGGTAGATGAAGCCACCTTGGGTCCCAGTGTTGGGAGAAAGGTGGGATACAAATAAATATGATGATCATGATGTATGCGCACTTTGGACATGCAGCAGAATGGTGGACTTCCAATATCTTTGAGATAAGCAGGCTTGAACAAAAAAGACAGTTTTATTCTCATTGCCCCCAGTAAAGGACAAAGCATTGTAGTTGCAAGTGTCACATTAACATAACACAGATTGCTAGTTGCTATTGGTCCTGCTTCATATGATAACATTGTATATAGTAACATAGAGGTGATTTCTAAAACAGAGTATATATGCTTCGTGTTTATGATAAAATATACACATAGGTATGAATTGCAACTTTTAATTCAGAATACACAGCAGTGAGTGTCTGATCCTTTCTCAATATAGAGTTTATACACTTGGGCACCCCTTATAAGATTTGTGTATTATGTACCTAGAAACTGGTTCCTGAGTATGAAATTTGTAGTATGAAGCAACCCTTAGAGCAGGTTTTGTCTTCTAAATTTGATAGTTTTGAAAATACACCATTGCAGGAAAACAGGCAGACGATGAGTGTTTGGCACAGAAGGTTGGGTTATCCTTCATGTTTGTGTATTCCCTGCAAACACAATTCAAGATAGTCTATGATAATTTACTCTTTCTATCACTGGGTGGCTCTGGGCTCATTATAAGCATCAGCAGAATTGGTCTTACTGAGGTCTGGACAATTTTGCTAGGTTGCAGATGAACTGAGCTCTGCTTTAGTTTTGTTCTGACTTACGTAAATTGGAGCTGCGGTCTCAAACTGAGCAATAGGATGTTCAGCATTGCCCCATCAAGGATTGCCAGGAAATGAGGCTTCTTACACAGTTGAGAAAAGAGTGATTAGTTGTCCCAGGTTACAAAATGGGTAGAGCTTCAAGGTGCATGATTGGCTCCTGATGCATTAAAGGCCCAGCTGTATAGTTGGAATGGTAAATCAACCTGGTTCTCCTTAAAGCTTGAGGTATAGCCCCTAATGCACATAGTTGAGGTGGCCAAGTATTGGAGGTATGTGGTTAAACAATTCCCAGTTCCACTGTATGAAGTAACTGTGCTGCTAATGGCTAGATGTTAAAAACTGTTCCCTGAAGATTTGAAAGTGGTAATTCCCCATCATTGTGGAAAACAGATTTCTTTCAAGTTTCCATTAAACTATGCATAACCTTAAAAATGTTTCAGTGGAGAGAAATATCAGCTTGTTTTCACTGAAACTAGTTCTTGTGTAGTTGTCAGCTACAAGATTCTTGAAACCTAATGACACCTATATTGGAAGTGAAAACTTCCCTCGTTTTCTTTTCTATCTCTTTCTTTTCAAAGTTGTGTCTTCCTTCAGAATATTGGTGGATAAGATTCTTGGTTTTCCCCTAAATCTCTGGTTGATACAACTAGTGCTACAGTAAGAAAGTATTTTGTTTCCTTAAATATCACAAAGATACTGTCTTTTCAAGATGTTCTTTACACTTGCCAACTGTCAGGGTTTGTTCTGTATAGCTTGGGGCTCTTTTCTCCTACAATAAAAATGTATGGGCCAGAGAATTACCAGAGACAAAAGGTTGTGCAACTTAAACAGCCTGAAGAGAAGAAAGTTAGTTGCCTGAAATTCGTCAGCATGCTAATAGAACTGGCTATGCCAGTGTGCACAAGATCGGTTTATTTTCATCATCCATTTTGTGCTTGATATAATCCATGGATATTAAACCATTCTTTTCTGTCACACACTTCATAATTTTTATCATCAAGGAAAGTGACTTGTGTGGCAATATTTGTCAGTCAAAGAATTCCAAGCCCTTAATTTTTAGTTACAGAACTGTTTATAATTCTATTACTTCTACCTTGCGTGTGCACTGTTAATGGCCGTGTTAGGAACATTTTACTATTAAAGAAAGCAGATCTTTGGTGGAGGGTAAACTATAAATATTATTATTGCCAAACATTTTAAATCTCTGATTATATGATGTGTGGACATAACGATAGTTGTGAAAGTCTTGGTATATAAAAGGCACAACAAATTCTAGGCATTAACAGAAGTCCAATTTTTGTCTGTCATCTGGGATCCTTAAACGTTATTGACATGCTGCTTTATTGATTTTAATAGGTATCTGCAGCTGGGACATTGTGCAATAAGTCTGTTTTAAAGCTTCCCTTCTGTGTTGTATGCTACTGCAAATGTTGTAAATTTTGCTCATCCTGAAACCGCTTTGTATTTTAAATAGTATGTAACAGAGTCAAATGGCATGAATCTTCCACAGACCAGGGACATGATTATTTCAGAGCGCTGATTTCCCCCCAACTGCTCTTATTGCCTTTGGCCCTACTCTCCTGAAAGTCAGCCTTGTAACACCTTATCAAATAATGGAAGCACCAGCTTTCATTCTTAGAATCTTGCATATGAAATTACATGACGCATAGCCTGTTCAGAATTCAGAATACAGCTTTCGAAACTCCTCAGAAGTATATACCTTTGTATGTTACTCCTCCGTTGCTGTGTACTAGTCACCAGTGACTAGGGCTGCCATATTCAAATCCCACAAATCTGGGCAACACAGCTTCCAAATATATGCAGATTATAAACATGCAAAATTTTAAATTAGACTACATTTGTGTTACATTCCAAATGGTCATTTGTTGAGAAGTAGCAGAGGCAATGAAAGCAAGACCAATGGCATAGGAACACAGGAAGGCCCCTTATACCAGGTCAGATTATTTGTCTATCTGGTCCAGTATTGTTTGCTCTGTCTGGCAGTGGCTCTCCAAGTCCCATATATTATCTGTGTGTGTGTCTGTGTGTGTGTGTCTGTGTGTGTGTGTGTCTGTGTGTGTTTATGAGGTACAACTTCACAAACATAATAACCCTGGACCCAATGGTTTGTGACACCTACCAACCAATCACAAATACCCCATACTTCAGAGAGTCAAGATGGGGCAACTGCAAATATTCTTGGATGATACCAATTTTGTAGACCCATTTCAGAGTTCAAACCTGATTTTGGGACCAAATCAGCCTTGGTTGCCCTGATGGATGACCTTTATAAGGAGACAGATAAGAGGAGTGTGACTTCTTCTGATACTGTTGTCCATGATGTACTCCTGGACCTGATCTGTAGGATGGGCATTGGGGAATGTACCAGTGGTTTTTTCCTTCTTCCTTCCTGCAGGGCCAATTCCGGAGAGTGGCATTGTGGGAGCGCTTTTCAGCACTGGCAGTCATATTATATGGTGCCACAGGATGCTATTTTGTCCCTGAAGCTGTTCAATATCTACATGAAGCTGTTGGGAGCAGTCATGAAGAGATTTGCAGCTAGTTTCTCTATAACATCTGAATCAGGTGTGGCAGTACAGGCTCTGGATGAGGGCCAATGTACTGGTTATTGGTCAGTTGCCTGTTCTGGATGGGATTGCACTTCCTCTCAAGAAGCAAGTGCATAGTTTGGGGGTGCTCCTGGATCCACCATTGCCACTGGAAGGCCCAAGTGGCTTTTGAGGGTAAGAGTGTCTTTTATCAACTTCAGTTGGTACAACAGATACAGCTGTTCCTGACTGGGTTAGCTTGACTACAGTAGTCTAAGCATTTGTGACCTCAAGACTGGATTATTGCAAGACACTCTAGGTGGGGCTTTTATTCATGCTGGTCTGGCAGCTGAAGCTGGTACAGAATGCAGCTGCTAGGCTATTGACTGGAGCACCTTTTCTGCTAGGCTATTGACTGGAGCATGTAATACCTTTGCTGAAATAACCGCACTGGCTGCTAATATGCTACTAGGCCAAGTTTAAGGTTTTGTTATTGGTGTATAAAGCCCTAAGCAAACTGGAACCAGGTTATCTCAAGGATCATCTGGCTCCATATACTCCTGTCCAGTCACTATAGTCCTCAGGAGAAACACTCCTGGTAGTTCCACATGCCTCAGAGGTCCGCCTTATGGCTACTAAGTACACAGCTTTTAGTGTTGAGGCTGTGACTCTGTGTAATTCCCTCCCTGTTAATATCTGGCGAGACCCAACAGTTTTGACTTTTAGGAACCTATTCGTTATGTATTTTTTTTCACTCAGGCTTTCCCTGAGGTGTGATCCAGCTAAGGGTTTTATTGATTATATTATTGCTTTTCCCTGTCTAGGGCCTGAGCATGTGCCTTGGAGGGGAGTTATGGGGTCAAGTGGGGGGTTCTGTGGGCCCCCCGATTAGTGTAGTGACGGGTAGAGGGAGATATGGCGTTGGAAGGAGGACTAGCCAGGTAAGGGGAACATGGCCCAGACACTTAATGGCTGTGCCATGTTCCGGTCCTCCTTGCACCCACAGGTTTGGCGGTTGCCCTATCAGCCTGCCTTCGGGTCTCCGGATGCTGCTTCTAAATGCCAGATCGGTCCAAAATAAAACCTCCCTCATCCACGATTTAATAGTGGATGAGGTGGCTGATCTGGCATGCATTACCGAGACCTGGGTGGGAGAACAGGGAGGAGTCTGTCTCTCCCAGCTTTCCCCACCGGGGTACTTGGTGCAGCATCAGGGTAGACCTGAGGGCCGGGGAGGGGAGGTTGCCATGGTCTATAGGAATTCTGTCTCTCTCTCCAGGCTCCCCGTCTGTCTGACTACTGGTCTGGAGTGTTTGCACCTTGTGTTGGGCCAGCGGGACAAATTAGGGATTCTGTTGGTGTACTGCCCACCTCGCTGCTCAACAGACTCCCTGGCTGAGCTGACGGAGGTGGTCTCGCTGGCGATGCTGAGGTCCCCCAGGCTGTTGGTCCTGGGGGGTGTTAACATCCATGCTGAAGGCACCTTGTCTGGTGTGGCTCAGGAATTCATGGACTCCATGACAACCATGGGACTGTCCCAACATGTCATTGGCCCAACACATGTAGCACACTCTAGACTTGGTTTTTTCAGCCGAGCATGGAGATGGTGATCTGAAGATGGGGGACTTTGAATCGGTCCCCTTGTCATGGTCAGATCACTACCTGCTGAGATTTAGGCTAACGGCAGCTTTCCCCCTCTGCAAAGGTGGGGACCTATTAAGATGGTCCGCCCCCAGAGGCTGATGGATCCGGATGGTCCAGAGGGCCCTTGGGGGGTTTCCGGCTGATATGGCTGGCGGTCCTGTCAAATCCCTGGTTGAATAGAGAGATGACCCGGGCAGTTGACACGATCGCTCCTGAGCACCCTCTCTGTAGTAGAGCTCATATGGCTCTGTGGTATACCCCAGAGCTGAAAGTGATAAAGCAAAACAGGAGACGGCTTGAGTGCAGGTGGAGGAAAACTCCTAGTGAATGCAATCGAGCCCTGGTACGTGCCTATAGCAGGTATACCTAGAGGCAGTGAGGGTGGCAAGGAGACAACATCGCACACTGCCTCTATCCAATCATCTCTTTGCCGCCCAGCGGAGCTCTTTAGGGTCATCCGGGGCCTGTTATATGCTGGCCCCAGGGACATCATCGACCCATCTGATGCCCGCTGCAATATATTCGCTAGGCACTTCCAGGAAAAAATATCTTGCATCCACAGGGACTTAGACTCCAATGTTATAGCAGTAGAATCAAGAGAGGTACCCAGAGCACAGCTTGGTCTAGTTATTTTGGATGAGCAGTTGGTACAGCTCGAGGATGTTGACATGGTGCTTGGACGGGTTCGTGCAACCACATCTGTTCTGGATCCTTTCCCTTCTTGGCTTATAAAAACTAGCAGGGAGGGAATGGCCGGCTGGGCCAGAGAGGTGATCAATGCCTCCTTGTGAGAGGGAGTGGTCCCATGCCACCTGAAACAGGCGGTGGTGAGACCACTCCTGAAGAAACCCTCTCTGGACCCGGAAGATCTTAACAACTTTAGGCCGGTGACGAATGTTCCTTTCCTGGGCAAGGTCCTTGAGCGGGTGGTGGCCAACCAGCTCCAGGCGCTCTTGGATGAGACTGATTATCTGGATCCATTTCAGTCAGGGTTCAGGCCTAGTTTTGGCACAGAAACAGCTTTGGTCGCCCTGTATGATGACCTATGTCGGGAGAGAGACAGGGGGAAGTGCAACCCTGTTGATACTCCTGGATCTCTCGACAGCTTTCGATACCATCGACCATGGTATCCTTCTGGAACGGCTGTCTGAGTTGGGGGTGGGGGGCACGGCATTGCAGTGGGTCTGCTCCTACTTGGATGGATGGCTCCAGAGGGTGGTGCTTGGGGAATACTGCTCGGCCCCATGGACTCTCCAGTACAGGGTTCCTCAGGGGTCGGTCTTATCCCCCATGCTATTTAATATCTACATGAAACCACTGAGTGGGGTTATCCAGAGTTTTGGAGTGCATTGCCATCAGTACACTGATGACATGCTGCTCTATTTCTCCTTTTCATCTTCAGCAGGTGAGGCTGTGGCTGTGGATGTGCTGAACTGGTGCCTGGCTGCGACAATGGACTGGATGAGGGCTAACAAACTGAGGCTCAATCCAGACAAGACTGAGATGCTGTTAGTGGGTGGTTCCTTTGACCGGATGGAGGGTGTTCAACCTGTTCTAGATGGGGTTGCACTCCCCTTGAAGGAGAAGGTTCGTAGCTTGGGGGTGCTCCTGGAGCCATCTTTGTCACTTGAGGCTCAAGTGGCCTCAGTGGCAAGGAGTGCCTTCTACGAGCTTCGGCTGGTGGCCCAGCTACGCCCCTATCTGGACAGGGTTAGCCTGGTCTCAGTAATCTACGCTCTGGTGATCTCTAAACTAGACTACTGCAATGCACTCTACGTGGGGCTGCCTTTGAAGACTGTTCGGAAGCTACAGCTTGTGCAAAATGCGGCAGCCAGGCTTATTGCGGGGACTGGAAGGTCCGAGTACATTACACCGGTAGTGGCCCGTTTGCACTGGCTGCCAATATGCTTCCGAGCCGAATTCAAGGTGCTGGTTTTAACCTATGAATGCCTACACGGCTTAGGACCACAATACCTGATGGAACGTCTCTCCCAACCACAATCTACCCGGACACTACGCTCAACATCTGGGGGCCCTCCTCAGACTGCCACCTCCAAGAGAGACTCGGTTGGTGGCAACGAGGAGGAGGGCCTTCAATTCCTCCAATTGTGGAATAAGCTCCCCACTGAGACCCACCTGGCGCCAACCTTACTATCTTTTTGGTGCCAGGTTAAGACTTCCCTCTATGCCAAGGCATTTAATAGTTAAGAGCTCAAAATAGCACCTGGGGGGGGGGGCGGAATTGTCACCTGTAGGCTTAGTTTTATTAACTTGGATTGTTATTTTAAACTGTGTTTTTAAATTTGGTTTTTAATCTTTTTAACTATTTCGTATGCTTCAATTGTTTTTATGTACAAACTATTGTGAACCGCCCAGAGAGCTTCGGCTGTGGGGAGGTATAGAAATGAAATAAGTGAAATGAAAATGAAATGCTTTTATCTTTTCTTTCCTGCGTGTATTTTATTATTGTGTGTTTTATGTTGTACACCACTGTGGTATTTTTTATGTTCAGTGGAATATGGTCTAGCCTGGATGTCACCAGGGCAAGTCTGAATCGTGTCTTTTTTAGTTAGTGTTGCAGTTGGTAACCAGCCAAACGTGGCCAACCACATTCCTAGCTACCTGGGTATCCCCCAAGCTGCATACTTGATTCTTCTCAAAGAGTGCAACCCCATCCAGAATAGATTACACAGCTCCACCCGAAACAGCAGAACTCCCAGCCAAAGCACCTCCAACTTGTATGGCTTCACTTGCAGTTCCTTCATCCTGTTCAGACCAAAGCAGACTCTAGGCACTGATCCAGAGTTTCCACAACCTCTCTGAAATCAGCTGATGGAAATGTCTCTCCAGAAAGACTGGAGCCATCATAGTTCCTCCCATCCATATTTCAGCAAGGTGACTCGAAGGGATACTATGGTTAATTATATCAAATGCCCCTGAGAGATCCAGGGAAATTAACAGAGTTGCAAACACACACACACACCCTGTCTAATTACACAGATCATCCAGCAGGGTGACCAAGGTGATTTCAGTCCCAAAACCAGATCAGAAGCCAAGTTGTAATGGATCTAAATACGCAGTTTCATTCAGAATGAGTTAAAACACTTGTACACACTCAAGCACCTTGCCCCTAAATGGCAGGTTTAATAGTTGATAGTTGTTCAAATTGCTTAGATCCAAGATAGGGTTTTTTGTTTTCTTTAGAAAGCGTCTCATGGTTGCCTCCTTTAAGGTAGTCTTATTTGTTGATCATTGCCAGCTCTATCCTCATTCTTAGGTCCAGTTCAGATGTAACATTCTTAGTCTTCAAACCATGTGCTTCCTCTAGGGATGTGTGAGGAAGCCGATAGGGGGGTGAAAATCTGATGGATTTTCTTGACTTGGCACTATGGATTCCGTTCCATCAACCCTACGTGACTGGCACAAGCTAGATCTGACACGAGTTGAGCCAGCACGTGGACTTCCATTTTTAATATAGGCTGCGCTCTTGCACAAAATTTGGGTCTCTGCTCTGCAAAATTGTGCAAATTGCATAAATTTGCGCAAATTGCAGAGCAGAGGCCCGAATTGTGCACAAATCTGAAATTAACTGTCAGAAAATTCAAAGTGGCCAAGGTGGAGTGTGTGCATATGCAATGAGAGGAGGATGCTTCTATACTTCTCATGTTAGATGCTACAACAAAAACAATGACTCTAATGAGTCAGCCCCAATTTGCGCAGATCGCACTAGAGCTGTGCAGTTCTTGACTCTAAGTTTGTGCAAATATTTCAAGCAATTTTGCAGAAGCTGGGGGACACACACACCCCCGACTCAGCCTGCTTTTGGCCATTGGGACAGAAATGTGTCCAAAGTCCGTTGAGCTCAAATGGAACAAGTTTTCCAGTGCTGCACATCCCTATAAACTTTCCTCCCCTCTTGCATACAGATTCTCCATCCATTTTATAGTTTCTTGCCATGACATCTGAATCTGAGCTAACTATGGTTAACGCTAATCAGGTGGGATTACCAATATCCATACTTTCACATTATTGTTTCTGGCCAATCCTGGTTAGTTCTAATGATGATTAGCTCTGATGTGGACATCATGAACTGTCCATCTCCAAACTATGATTTTGAGTTCAAGAACATTCATGCCTGTGCTGAACATTAATGTTCTTTGACTAACTCAGCACCCTCCTCTGTCCCATCAGGAGAGCCCCCCCCCCAACCCACCAGAGACATTTTTCAGGGGATGTAAGTGGCTGCGGGGGGGGGGGGGCAGATGGGAAACTTTCCTTCCATGAACTTCCTTAAGTTAACTTATCATAGGACCGAAGCCATTGACACCGGATGCTGTGATGCCCACTAGCAAACATTGCTTTAATTAGGATCAACAAGTACTTGAAATACAGATCTAATGGTACTTACAGGCAGCTAACAAGAACTGAAACCTTCATGGTCAATAACAATATACCTCAGAGCACCAAATGTTGGTAGACTAAAGCTGCAGTACTAAACATGCTTAGTAGGGAGTAAGTCCTGTTTGGCTCATGGGACTTACTTCTGAATAAACATGCATATGATTGTCCTGTATGACCAGGAAGAGGGATATTGCCATCATGACCTGCTTTTTAAAAAAATATTATAATTTATTTAGTTTTAGAAGAAAAACATACAGGGTGTGATCAAGACTTCCTATGCTGTGTTGAAGGAAGGAGTGGGGAGGTGATTTTTTGCCAATTCTGCCTTCTCCCTGCAGCCCCCAGTGGCATCTTCCATACTGTTATTGGGATCCCCCAGCCCTCCAGATCAGCTTTTCATTGTTTACAGGAGGCCCTTCTGTGAATAGAAGAAGCCCTTCTGTTCGCAAAAGTGCATGTCTGGAATTAGATGTAACCCATAAAAAAGAGGACACAATAAACAGCAAACCCAAATGCATCTCACTACTCAATATAATAAAGGCTTTTACTAAAACATCAAGATAATGTCAGGTTTTGTATTTAAGGTGTATATACTATGGATGGAAGTAGTTAATATTAGAGGCTTATATTTGAACTGATTAAGAGCCACCACACATTGCATTTTGTGTGTACACCTAAAAAACTTTAATTGTCTACTTTACAATGTAACAGATGCCATCTGTTTGTAAACATGTGTATCCTACAGGCACATTTGTTGGGAAGCTCAGTGTTACTGGAACTGCTCCCTATGTCTTTGTTCACTAGTGTATGCGAATTCACATATATGCATGTGTATGCAAAGGACACCAAACTACTCGGATCTTTTGCAAAGGCATGGCACACACATGGTAGATGACATACTCCATAAAGTGGAAAGGAATGATTTCTCTGAAGTGGAGAAATTGGTTCACTAACAAAAACAATACAAGTTTTATTTCCCACAAATATTTACAGGAAGAAAAATTATTATTATGCTACCACCTAGTAGTAGACCGACAGAAATGAAATAAGTGAAATGAAAATGAAATGCTTTTATCTTTTCTTTCCTGCGTGTATTTTATTATTGTGTGTTTTATGTTGTACACCACTGTGGTATTTTTTATGTTCAGTGGAATATGGTCTAGCCTGGATGTCACCAGGGCAAGTCTGAATCGTGTCTTTTTTAGTTATTAGGAAATAACAACTAATAACAATGACAGAGCAAGAGAACATAGAAACATGGAATTAGGGTTTGCCAAAAAAGGAGTGAAGAGGGCAATAGGGAAATGGTCAGGCTGTCTTTGGAAGCCTTCGAGCAACAGGAGTTTCAGTGGCTCAGAATGGCCCATGCGAGGGGCAAAATGGATGGATTTAGAGCAACATCAGGGGAATGAGGAAGAAATGAAATCAGAGCAGGTATATTTACCTGTTGCAGAGGGAGGGAGAAGCAAGGGCTCCACTTCCTGGTTCATACTTGGAAGTTCAAAGGGGCACAGGCTACCCTAGCTTTTACCAGCCTCAGGATCACACAGTCTCAGCACTTAGTCTGAATGGGACTGAGGACCACACTGTGTGCCACAACCCCATCAGATAAAAGTTGATATACCCAACAATGGGGTAAAAAGGAAATGATGAGAGACTAGCTGCAGGCTGAGCTGTTCTTAGGAGCCCCTGAGCCGCACACAGTGCTGAATACAGGCCAAAAATAGAATGGAGAATGAAGGACTATAAAGGAAAGTTTCTCCTTGGTCCCTGACTGAAGGAAAATAAAATAATAAGCCCACATAATAAGCAATAGCACCCTTGTATGGGGAATATCTAGGTAGTTCTTTAACCTGCTGATCTATTTGAGGTGAGGACACTTCAGTAGTAGACCATATTCCCCACCAAGACTTTAGATTGACCGACCAGTTTGAGTTCCCCTCGTGGGTTTATTGACTAGAGTGGTGACTTGAAAGTCCAGAGACATTCACATTTAACCAGACTTCCTAAGCTTTGCATACTGCAAAGGGCCAACTCCTCTTAATTCAGTTAGAATAGTGGAGGACATACAGGTCATGAACTTCAATTACAATAAAAGCAGGTAGCCTAGCATACTACCATCAGGGTTCTTTTGCTTCCAGCTGTCATGAGCCTTTCCCAGAACAAAAGACATTAGACAGGGTGCTATGGGGATGCCAACAAAAAATACATGTGTACAAGCTATCATGGCTGAGCTTCTCAGTAACACCTAATTAGCAGTAGTTTCCTGTTGATTGTATACTTGGTGTCAGACTGGGTTTTCTTCTGCATAAGGTGTGAAAGAACCTTAAATCAAAGGTGTTAAAAAGTACTGAAACTGAAGATCAGATAAATGGATTTGACTGGTGTGAAGAGAAAGCCAGTCAGGGCAGGTACACACAGACCACACAGACCCCCGCCTTTCACCTGATACCGCATTTGCTCACAATAGAACACACATGCATACCCCCAGGCCACTTCCCCTCCTTTGGCAGCCAAATGAGCTGTGAAACATTCCAAACAGGAGAGGGGCGGGGCACCAAGATGCCTAGTGGCCACAAAGAAATGGCAAATACTCCTAAGCACCCTAAAGTACCCGGAGAAACAGGTACTCCTGACCAGTTCGACAGGTCAGGAGGGGAGGGGGGCACAGGAGGGAGGAGGGAGCCAAGAAGAAGGGATAAAGGAAGGGGCTTGTGGCGGGAAAAGGTTGTTGGTTGTGGGCAGCAAGCTGCGCGGAGGTCCAGGGCTTCGGTCTGACCTCAGGATCCAGCCCCAGGCAGCTCCCAGTGAAACTAGCTGAATTCGCCTAGCCGCTGAGCTACGTGGCTGTCGAGGAATCAGGGTCATTCCAGCTAAACCTTGTGTGTACTGTTGCTGTGACTCGCTCTATACCCATGTAAATTGCAGGTGCGTGCTTTGCGTACTGCCTTTGTGTAAGTTTTGATACGCTCAATTAAACTCTGTTTACCTATAAACAGTGTAGTGGCTCCCATTCATAAAACTGCTTCTTTCACTGTCCTAGCGTTAAAATTGGCCGCGGCTTTTGCCTAGGTGCTGCGGACCGCGCGTAAAGGGCTAACCTTGCTCCAGTTAACCCCTTGGTACCCAAACCCGCGCAAAGGACCGGCTTTGGTCCTTTTCACAACTGGAAACAACTGGGTCTAAAGGCAGATGCTAGTTCAAGATTTTAGAGCAGGGTTTCATACCTAGAACAATATGGGTTAGTAAGAAAAACCCAAGGTCAGTAGGACCTGAGAGAAAAATTGGTCTTATCTAGATAGCTGCTCTGATTAGATGAGTTATGCTTCTTTCTCAGTCTTTAAACTCAACCTAGTGAAGTTTCAAGCTTGAAACAGCCACTCATGGTTTCAAAATGCAGAATAGGTTATTGGCTTTGAAGCTGAGAGCTTGTTCACACACTGTTTCTGAATTACTTATTCCCCATGGTTCTAGCTTTGTATCTCTCCTGTGTAGATATCAGAAACAAAGTCTGGAGAGACCCAAGCAAGTGTCTTGAGAGTTCAAATGTAACACTTATTTTCTATTGCCTACCTTGTGGCAGGGATGGGGACTCGGACTCGAGGACTCGACTCGTGAGTCGGACTGAGTCCCCCCTCTGACTCGACTCGGACTCGAGTCCCAATATTTTTAATATTGCTGTGCCAGGAGTGGAGAGGAGCGTGATTGCCAGCGAAGAGCGCATGGAAGTGAGGTGTGCTGCTGCTCGGCCACTATGGACGGCTACCAGGAGTGCAGCCCCAACAGTGTGTCAAGATTTATTTTGATTGATGTGTTGTGTACTTGGGAGAGGCAGAAGAAGGACCTGAGATTACTCTGTGTGGCTGCTCTGAGTGTATTTCTGGTTCCAGCAAGTTCATCACCAGTGGAGCGGGTGTTCAGTGAGGGTGGAATTGTGATGAGATCTCACCGTTCCAGAATGGGGGCCAAACATTTAGAAAAAAATCATGTTCCTCAAATGCAACATGGATAAGTTTTAGGAAGTACAGCAAGTTTATTTTTTAAATCATTTTTCTAAAATGCAACCTTTCAGACATTTTGGGTTTGGCTGCCTCTGCCTGCCTGTCTGGGGTTCCCAGCCTCCTCTGCCTGCCTGGTCTCTTCTTGACCAGTTCAACAGTTGAATTGTCCAAGACAAAGGCCTCTGCCTGCCTGCTTTGGGGTTCCCTGCCTCCTCTGCCTGCCTGGTTATTTTGGTTTTTTCTGCCTGGTCTGTTCTTGCCAAAATCAGTTGCAGAGTTTTGAAATAAAAAGGCACACTTGTGCCTAGAATTTATTTAAACCACACATCTGAAATAGCCTTACTTTGTTGGGAAAACCCCCCATTGATTTTAATAGGGACTCGTGGAGTCAGCTTTGGAAGTGACTCGTGACTCGTGAGTCACCATTTTGGACCAAGGACTCGGACTCGGACTCGAGACTCGGGTCCAAAGACTCGTGACTCGACTCGTGACTCGAGACCAAGGACTCTTCAACATCCCTGCCTTGTGGACAACCATAGGAACTGGTGCCTTCCATGAAACCAGCTGCCAACAATTTGTAAAAAGTGTTACATATTTGTAGATTTCTTTTACATTTTTGCAAACTGATTTTCAACAGCCACTGGTCCATTCCAACCCTTTGATTCCTTGAAATATTATACTATATTGTATTTGCACATTGATTTTCTTACTTTATTAAAAAAAAATCTAAAATGCTTTTTAATTAAAAAGAATCTCTCTATAATCCATGTTTTAACTTTTAATAGCCCTTTTGTTTATTAGAACATAATTACAGATATGTTTACCTCTTGAATGCATGGTGTTTCATTCCTCCCACACCTGAGCATATCTTGTATAAGT
Organism: Shinisaurus crocodilurus; assembly: GCA_021292165.1. Taxonomy (NCBI): domain Eukaryota; kingdom Metazoa; phylum Chordata; class Lepidosauria; order Squamata; family Shinisauridae; genus Shinisaurus; species Shinisaurus crocodilurus. The sequence continues at coordinate 219,347,871 of CM037879.1, read as the reverse complement.
GTATGTAAAACAATAATATTATCAGGGAAGTAATCAGGTGTTGACCTACAGAGATTTCCATCTAGATATTAAATGAGCAAAATGCTGGATTTGCAATAAGAGAATGGAGAAAATAAGTTTCTCTGATTCCATGGATGTTTTATACGCTGGATTTTGAAAACAAGCTCTGAATAATTATAATCTTGCCTTACTTTGCCAACTAGCCAGTATGTCTGCTAATATGTATAAAAATCAGGTATTTTTGCAAGCATGTGAACAGATAAGTGATTAACTGACTGTGTGTGCATGCATACAAATATCTGATTTGAATGTACAGTTTTTTACAAGAAGGAAAGGCAAATGTTTCTGAACTGTGGATGAATTTACAGCTGATGGAGTAACCCAATGTGAGCCAAGTATACATGTAGTAGATTCCATAGGCAAGTGTTCAGTTTTCTACATCAAATACTGGCATGTCAGAGAAAGCTGTTCCATTGATTGGAAATAAGCTTTTAAAAAGTGTGACACACATTTCAGAAGAATGAGCTTATGGAAAAATATCGCTTGAAGATTAGAGGCATTATTGTACTCCAGTTTCTATAGAAGCAGAATTAAGTTGAAATCATTAAAACTGGTGAGAAATTACTGGCCGGGTAACTAGATTTGTTAAATTTTGAAGCTATTTAAAAGGTGGTTTATCACAGTATATTTTTTAACCCTGAACATGTGACAGCTTGTTAATTTACCAAGAAAGCTTCAGACATGTAGATTGATGTACACATTATCTATTAAGGGCTCAACCTTGATATTTTCTCATGTCCATATATATATATGGAGTTCATATATATATATATATGAACTCTGAGGGATTTTTAATAAATATTTATTTAAAAATAACTAACTCTGCAGATGTTATCTTTTAAAAGTCAGTGCTATTTAACCAGGGGTGTCAAACCTCTTTCAGCGCGAGGGCTGACTTCAATTTCAGAAAAGCTCTTGGCGGCCTTATTCCAGTGGTGGGTGGGACCGTAAGTGGTGGGACCAAAAATATCCACATATTTTAGCTTTAAGCTTTTGCTGCCAGTAACTAAGACTTAGGAGAGCTACTTCAACCTTTTAGAATGGGGGGGGGAAAGCTGTGCAAAAGCCAGGAAGCCACTGAGAGACTGGCTGTTGGGGGAAGGGGGTGTAGCCATCTGGGCAACTCTGAAGGTCCAGATTGTAGGCCTGAGGTTCTGCACCCCTGTGTTAAGTAAAAAAAACAAAGAAAATTATAGGGCTGTTGTTTTTTTAAAGACCATAACAGCTTAAGCCATCCTGACTTTACACAACTTTCAACTAAGTGTGCATTCCTTATCTTCTGGGTTGATATTTTCGAAGTATTGTTCAAGAACACTAGTGGTGCAACGGAATAAAGGAAAATATTTATTTATTTATTTACTTAAAACATTCATATACCACTCCTCAGCCGAAAAGACTCCAGAGCGGCTTATATATGAACAGAAACAAGACAGACCCTGCCCTCAGGTTTACAATCTAAAAAGATGTGGCACAAAAGCAAAAGGGGATGAGGAACAGGCACCAAATCTTAATGTTATACAGTGCTTACCATGACCAGCTGTGAAGGAAATGGGCTGCTCACTGCTTAGAAACACCCAGTGGGCCTTCAAGAAATAGACTAGTGATCCAACCTTTCTCAAAATGGTTGTAATGGTCCCAGAATTTGTTGGCCTTACAAGGTGGGGTCTCGGCCTTCTGGGGCCTAGTTAGAATCTGCTGAATTCTTGTCCCTCTGGTCACTGGAGGTAAGGCTCAGGGGACTAAGTAATACCAGTATCCCCCGAGCAGATGGTCCTGCTGCCAGGGGCGGATCAAGGACATGATGGGCCCTGGGGCTAGTTGTCTGTAGTGGGCCCTCTTCTCTGCCCCAATACTGAACTCGCACATGACATTTGTGTGGGCATACACACACAACTGAACAATGTAAACAATAATGTAAAAAATATTTTTTACTACATATTTTAGAGGAAATGGTTTCTTGGGAACAAAAGACTAATATTTCTTCCATGGTAGAGAACTCAAATACAAATACGGCCTTCCCCTTTTGCAGCATACAGAAACAGAAACACACATTGAAGCGCTCTCTCTCTCTCTCTCTCTCTCTCTCTCTCTCTCTCTCTCACACACACACACACACACACACACACACACTTCCTCACTGCCTCATTCAGACACTACAGCCAAATAGGACAGAATGATGAGTGACATTTTGCTGCCTGAGGAGGACCAGCAAATTACTTCAATTTCTTACTGGATGACCTTGGGCCAGTCACTTCCTCTCAGCCTAACCTACCTCACAGGATCGTTGTGAGGATAAGAATGGGGAGGTGTTTAGCTCCTGGAGGAAAGGCAGAATATAAATGTAATAAACTAAACAAAATAATTTATACTAGAAAAACATAATTGTTTTACACTATGTTCATAATAAGCCTCCCTGGCACGTAAAATGCAAACTGTGTATTGTATGTTGCCTGTGTGCACTCATTTACATGCATGTGCACTAGAGGCAAGATGCAGTCAGTACCCCAGTTGGAAATGTATGTTATAAAGAAATCCTGGAGAAGGAGCCTGAAGACTGACACCAACCCTTATAACTCATATTAAACATTTAAAATGTGAAGAACATCCTCTTTCTTCTCATATGCCCCACCCATATGCCTCCATCTTCTGCATGAACATCAACTCAAATTTTATTAACAGCGGAAGCAACAAAGAATCTTATGGTACCTTAAAGACTAACACATTTATTCTGACATAAGTTTTTGTGGACTATAGCCCACTTTATCGGATATATTGAACATTATGGGGAGTTTCAGGTTTATATACAGTGCATATGGTGGGGGTGGGGGAAGAATTGTAAACAGTGAGATGCCACAAGACTCTTGGTTGTTTTTGCTGCAATAGGCTAACACAGCTACCCTCTGGTGTTTATTAATGGTGCAACTTTATACATGTCTACTCAGAAATAAGTACCACTGTGTTCAATGGTTCTTACACCCAAGTAAAGGATTGCAGCCTTACAGCACAATCCTATGCATGTCTACTTAGGAAAACACCCCACTGCGTTCGGTAAGACTTACTATCAGGTATGTGTGCATAGAATTGCAGCCTAAATTCCTCTTCTCCCCCACCCTTCTCTTTCCTTCAGGTTACTATATGGCACAGAAATAACTCAGTGGACAAAGAAACTTGGGCTGAAATGCTAAACACACTTACTGGGGAGTTGGTATGTTGCTGTTTTGCCGCTGCAATGGATGGGAGGGGAGGGTGTACAGAGAGGGCAGTGGGACACTTCTGTCATCACCAATAGCTGAACCAGCCAAAAGCTCAGAAAGACCACAGTTTCAAACTCGCGAACAGCTTCCTGAGACCAAAACAAGACCCCCTGAGATCTCAAGATACCAGATTGCCAGCCTCAGCTGTCTGCAATCCTACTTGGATCTCTGTTGAGGGACTCGCCTTTAATTCTGTAACCTGGATTTAGATACTGAACCAAGCAGAGCAATCCACAAACACCATGTGGGGTAAAACCAGGACAAGGTTTATTCTGGTAGCATTTGACAACAAGATTAGGGAAATGAGAGAAGCACACAAAATAAAGAGAGAGACACTTTGGCACACAGAAATAGAGCTACAAAATAACAAAACCTGATTCCTTAATATCTCTCAGGCACTCAACTAATTACCTGAGGTTCAGTCCTCTTCCAGGGTTAGATCCAGCACAGCCCTGCCGCCCGGGGGGAACTATTCCATCTACCCGAAGGTCCGAGATAGGTTAGCCCTCCACAGGGCCTGCCTTCACTAGAGCCCTCATTCAGCTAGTTTCACCAGGAACTACCTGGGGTCGGTTCTTGATGGCCCCCCCGAAGGCTTGGGGCCTCTGCTTGGCCCGCCATTACTCTACAGTAACCATGCTGGCCCAAAGACAAGAAAGACAAAGACACACAGGCTACACGTTGGGAAATAGCTCTTCCCCCCTCCCCCTTTCTGTAGCTTTCCTGTCTTCAGCCAATTAGATTGAACTTCACCTGGCCAGGCAGGGGGAGGGAGACTCATGAGTCGTGACTCATGGCTTACTGGGCCTGAACTACATTTGCATATGAAAGCCCTAGACCGGACTCTCAGGCGCCATGCCCCATCCTATGCTTTATGCACCTTTCGCCTCCTCCCAGCCCCCCCAACTGGCCTTACTTGGTTTACACATGAGGAGGCGTGTGTGTGTGTGTGTGTGTGTGCATGCATGCAGGAACCCTCAAAGGCTCGTTTCTTCACGGGTATGTTGCTGTTTTGCTGCTGCAATGGAGGGGAGGGGAGGGTGTACAGAGAGGGCAGTGGGACACTTCTGTCATCACCAATAGCTGAACCAGCCAAAAGCTCAGAAAGACCACAGTTTCAAACTCGCGAACAGCTTCCTGAGACCAAAACAAAAATGGGATGTGTGTGTCAAAATGAACCAGGAAATCCCTGCAGATAAGTGGTTACTCTACACTTCTCTCTGTGGCCAAATGTTCATCATAGCTGTGACTTCACTCATTGGCTAAACACACTGAAAGGTGGTAGCAGGCTCATTTCTCACAAACGATTGGACAAAACTATTGTCCATTTCTCACAAAATGATTGGCTTGTGCCTGAACATTTTGCCTGATATCTCAGGTTCTACAAAGTCTTTTTATATTTGAAAGCTGGGAATCTGAGCTAGATAGTTGGCACCCTCAGATGGGCCTGCTGCAGGTCCCTTAGCCCTGTGGTTAATCCAGCTATGCCTGCTGTTCTTCCTCACAGGTCAGTTGGTTCTGAGAGCCTCTGAATTGGGAAGGAAGGGCAGAGCCCAGCTGGTAAAAGAAGCAGTGAGTGGAGATGGCAGTTCATTGTCTGCTGCTGCTTCTTTTTAACATGTGTGCGTCTGTGTGTGTGTGTGTAGGGTGCAGGCGTTATCACTTTGGTAGAGAAAAACAAGCCCCAGTTATAGTACCTCACGGGGCTAGTACCCTGACCATTATGTACCCTAACCATTTTGTAGTACATACGGTGAAACCATTTAAAACACCTGTTGTGTGTAGATGTCTGCCACAAGATGACCTGGTAAAAAGATGTATGAATGAATCAACTGTAAGATAAGCATATCCGTTCTGAATGTATCACTTAATAATTGCCACCTCAGCTGATAAGATTGCTTAGCTTTGTCTTTGGTTGTCCACTGCTGAGGAACAGAGACGTGGCTGATTCCCTTCTCTCACATGGGCGAGTACAAATGACCTGTTTGGGGACAGTTATTGGCTTTGTGGTTGGTATGGAGAGAAACAACAGGTGCTAGATCCACCCCCTTTTAGCTGGGGTTGAAAGAAAATGACCAAGGTCTTTTCACTTCTGTTTAGGGGGTGGGGGAGTGGCATTATTAGCTCTGCATTAGGTGAAAGAATTTCTCAAAGATCATTCTTCATGTGGAATTTTTAACCTTCATAAATATTTACATAGTGAGGGGGTTAGCTGAAGTAGGAGACTTAGTAATATTCAAACATGTTTTAGCATTTGTGTCTGATCCCAGATAGAGAGGAAGTACCTTGGAGAGCCCAGCCTTTTATCCAAAGGAAAAATACAGGAGGATGAATAGTAGTAAATCATCTCTCTACATAGTATCTCACTAGTGTTATCTGAAACAATATTTTGAGTCATTTCATTCAAGAGCTGACCAGGTAGGCAGAATGCATTCAGTTCTCAGCCTCCCTGCTGAGTTGGTAGCTTATTATTTTGGCAGTTTTCCTGATGAGAGCAATCTACCAGAACAGGAATGAAACTACCCACTCTTATAGGCCGCCAACTGTTCACATAACACTGCTGTTGCTCTAGGTCAGATCCATACCAGTGATTGATCTAGAGTGGCCCATTACCCATCTGGGCAATCCATCCTCTGAGAAGGTCTCATGTTGCCTACCCCTTCTTGCAAAGGCTCTGCCCTGAATATACTTCAAGCTCACTGAGGAATGCTGGGGAATAAGAGGGAAACAATGTGTGGCAAGCTGCATTAATGGCATATGTGGCTTTCAGTACCACTCTGTACAAGCACCTGTAAAGATTTTAGTCTTTCCTTGTCAAACATCTCACTGTTCTGCATAGGTTCAGAAAGTGGAGCGGAGGCTATTGAAATAGTTCAGGCATTCCTCTATTCACAAGCACTGCAGAAGAAGTGGTAGACTGGCTTGAACCTCTGCAATAAACAATTTTTGGAAGCTAGCAAAGCCCTGGATTTGTCAGAACTGACATTTGTGCCTATGGTAACACCAGGAGTTAGACACTTAGGATAAATGAATACACACTCCACATAATGAAAAATCTGTTCTGCCTGGTAGGGGTTTCCTCTGGTGCTCTTGCATATCCATCCTTTGAATGCATTTGGGGATGTTAGGTAAGGTAAGTTCTCTGAATGCGCTTTACAAATTAATTAACATATATCAATTACTTTTATTTCTTTG
>CM037879.1:219308862-219333862 GCA_021292165.1 Shinisaurus crocodilurus | reverse complement strand
CCTGCATTCCAGCTCCTAGAAGCATGGTCCTGTTTTGCTAGGCATGCTGCAACATCCCTGATAATTTCTGATAAATCTGGAGCACAACCTCAGGCCCAGGGGTGGGATCCAGCCTTCTGGGATTCCCCATATGGCCTTGCCCTTTCCCCTGGCCTTACCCCATTTCCTGCCAACCACCAATCATTTGGTGGTTTCCTGGATCTTGTGCAGATTTTTCCTCATTCTAAAAGGTGGAAATGCTCCTCTTACTCGCAGTAAAATCTTGAAGCTAAAACATGCTTGGGTTTGGACCTCAGCCCTGCCCACCTCTGGAATGTGGCCCATGCAAGCTTCTCTGAAATGGAATTTGGTACGTGGGCGGAAAGAGTTTCTGCACTCGTGTGATAAACCAAGGCCCCCTGGTGACTCCAGTGTAACCATTCTGAATCCCACTGCCCTCTGGTGTGAAGCCTGCTTCAAGAAAGAGTACAAGTTCAGTACATAGTAGGATCTGGAGAGGAGCAAACCACTGGATGATTATAAGGGAGGCACACGAGGCCCTTAATTTACCAGGAATGGTGTGGAAGCAAGCCTAGGACAGCAACAGCAGCATATCACCTAGGGACTGGCATGGGGAGGGCTCAGCTGTACTCTTGTGTAAACCCTCTTTATGCATAGTGAGGGAGGGTTGTTCCCAATAGAGTTTGAAGATAGCATTACCCATAAGCTTATACTGAGTTAACCATGACACTCAAAACACACTCAGACTTTGAGAAGTCTCCAGGTTTTGGGGTCTTTGTAACATCAGCCACTGTTACACCAGTCTCCTCTCCTCACAAACCAACTTGCTTATTCAACTCTCCCCTGCCCCAGTACTAACGAACAAGCAGCTCATGTGTATTCCATGCTGCTAAAAAGGTTGTGAAGCAGCTAGCTGGTACTCACCTATGCTGTGGCCTTTGGTCAGTTCTGCCCCCTCAGAAGGGGTTCAGCATCAAAACTTACTCATAGCAAGAAATGGTTGCTCATCAGTATGAGAATTTAGAGAAGGAAACTAAACATCTTGGTTTGGGGGACTCAGCGCAATTTTGCCATGTAAGACAGATCTGGAAATGAATGGTTAAGAATGACTGTGGGCTAAGTGAGTTAGAAACTACACACACACACAATTGACAGTGGACTTGAGAAAGCAGAGATACAGTCACCAAGGCTTAGGCCAACAGTGGAGCAGAAGCCAACCTCAAACTCTGCTCTTTATACAAGGACTTTCTCATTCCTAGACTGGTTTCCCATACATAGTCATACCATTTGGTGAGGAGTGTGGGGAAGAAGCATGTATGCCACCCTGAGAAGATAGGAATAAATAAATATCACTAGTTCATAATTTTCTTCTGACTAGTGGTGGTAGCAAACTGCAAACAAAGATTTTAAATGCTAGAATTTGGGTGAGTCCCTCCCTGCTGAAGAGCAATATAGGATTGGACTAGGTACAAAATGAAGCCAGAATTGGACCTCTTTAGTGCCCGCTCTGACACACCATGATACAATTGGTTTATGCCAAAACCTAGAACCTGTCTTGCCAAGGCCAGGTCAAAAATCAGTCATTATACAGAGAATAGGATAAATCTACCCAATATGTTCAAGAGCAGGCTGAGATCAAAAACCTGATGGTACCATTCAGAAACAGAGGTAGTCCAAAAAGCAAGGTCTTAGGTGAAGCTAGGGTCAAAACACACTGAAGCAGTTGAGAAGCATGCATAGTCCAAAAAAGCAGGTGTCCAGGAGTCAGCAGTGCAGGAGGTCAGCCCACAAGTGAAGTGCTATCAAGTAAGCCAGTTTACAAGAGTCTAGGAAGTGGAAGACCCATGTTTTTTTCATCAGGTACCAGACTTCAACTGATGGCTTACCGGTATATAGTCTGGTCTCCTGGACCCCACCCAGGTCCATCTGAAAGCACTTACTCTCAAAGGTCCCTTTACTCCCAAGGAGCTCCATACTCTTGAGTAGCTCTGTTACTTTGGGCTTTCAGGCATACTCTCCTTTGCCTGTGATGCAATTCCACAACACCTGTTGCCCGCCTGAACCTGCACTTTCTGGCGTCAACACTCTGGGGCCAGGAAGCAGTTTGGCTTGCCTCCCTGTCTTCTGGTGCAGGTGAGCTGGGAACCCACCCCAAGGGTCCATCCAGGGCATCCTCTGGAGACAGGCCTGGTGAAGTCTCTCCCTGGATACTGGGGTCTTCCTGGTTAGTGCCAGAGCTGAAGGGCTCAGGCTGCCTCCCAGGGTTTCCTTGCCCTGTCAGGTATGGATCCTCATTTGAGGAGGACTCGTCCTAGGTCAGGTCAGGACAGGACAGGCATGATGGAGCCTGAGACCCTAGTGCAATCTTCCATGGTCTCAGGCCTCAGATGTTTCCTCACCACATGCTTAGTATAGCCAATACAACCGGCATTGTGGAGTTGTAGTTGCTGTGATGCCCAGCTTCCTGGGATGTACCACACATTCTCAGGAGTGTTCAGGGCTCTGGTGAAGCCTATGGCATCTAAGTACCAATCAGTTCTTCCTCCCTGGCTGCCCTTGTTGTATATTATTCACTTCAGGTGGCAGGGAAAATCAGATGTATGGCTTAGAAGCCACAGACATCACTGAGCCATGCACATGCACAGTACATCCCATGATGCCCAACAACCTTTGGTGCACCTTAGCACCTCTGGTAAGTAATACAAAGAATGGGATAGTTTAAAGGATCCTGTGTATGGCCCAAATGCTGCATTTGTGTCTTAGCCTTTTATGGAGTCCAATCTGGAGCATCACTGGAGTGAACTGACCATATTATTGTTAATGTTCAGGAAAACTTTTACTATTCAAAACCTATTACTCTACTGATTAATTGATGTTACTATTTAGTATGAATTGAGTACTTTAATCTGCCAGGAACTGAGAAGACCCTTTATCAATAGCCTATTCCAATGTCACACTAAGAAGGGCCACAGTGTCCCTAGAACTTGCAGAAAAATAATATATATCTCTCTTGGCAATAGTGGGATACTATTTCTTAAATAAATAAATGCGTTCAAGTAGTTCATCTACAAGAAGTGTTAGCATACAGTTTGTTTCCTGCATAATCATATATGTGCTGGGGGGGGGGGGTCAGTTCAGATCAAATGTTTAAATAGATATAAGGACCAGAGCATATATCAACTCATGTAGAACTCGGGTCACAATGCATATTTTGGTCTAAGCAGACAGGTTGGCAAGCTGATGTGCTTGAGTTCAAGAGCAATATCTTTTATTTCAGAGATCTTTCTATTTTCATAATGTACGTATGTCTGCTAAGTGCAGAAGAGTACAAAATGTGTTTTCATCTAAATATCTATATTGTCTAAAAGATCCCTTACAGCAGGGTTTTATACATTTGTCTTTATACTTTGAGAAACAGTCTGGCTTCTTTATCCATTTGTTGTTGTAGTATTATGACACTTTTTAAGATGATTGATTGTAACGTGTTGAAAGCCTACCATGTGATCATCTATTTTTAAATGCACATTTATACTAGCCAACATTAAAAGTATCTAGCAGTAATTTGCAAGATATGTGAAATGTAAACTTTTGAGTCTGATAAAATCTGATGTGTCTACAATTAGAGTGCCACATTTCTGGGGTCTTAAAATAACAGATCACCACTGAAATGGGAGTTGAACAATGTTAAATCTATGTATAAAGATGCTTGGTCTGCCTCTCTTATTAAGGCTGCAACCCTATGCAGACTTACTTGGAAGTAAGCCCTATTGAACAAAGTGGAATTTACTTTTGAGTAAAGATTAAAGGATTGGGATGCAAGTCCCTGAAGTGGGTATCAATATTGTTAAGGTTCCTGACAGACAGTAGTTCACAAACACTGATTACTAGTAAAGTCTGGAGCTGCCAAGTGATAAGGATGGGTGAGAAATTCGGTCAGATCCAGGGTTGAGGGTTTTTAAAATGGATTTACCCAATCCACACTTCCCAGGATCAAATGCAGAAGTGGACGCAATTTGCAATTAGAAATCCGTACATTTCTGGGCTTACAATGCATTCTGCAAAAGGAAAAAACATGTCCGACAACATCCACACATTTGAAAAATGCACAATAAACACTGTGTACAATTCTAAAATGCATACAAATATGCTTTAGTCCAGGGCCAGGCATCAAGGGTAGACATGATCAAGCACCTGCTGAGGGCCCACACCCCAGCAGGGACTCTCTGCATATTTAGCCTGATTCACATCTCAACCCTAACCATTTCCCAACACCATGCAGTGCATTTCCCTTGGTCCCCCTTCCCTTGCTGCAGGGGGTACGATGCAGGGGGTTGGACTAGAGAACTTTCAAGGGAACTCTGAAATTCTGTAATTCTATCTGTACAGCCCAGACAGGAACATTCATAGCAAAACACTCAACCTAGCTGGTGTTTGGCAGCTTTGTATAGCAGTGCATCTCACCATATCACACACTGGTCTTCCACTGCAGCCTTTCGCGTTAACACATAGGCCATGGATACTTCTGATTGGCATTTGATATTCACCACACATTTTCCCAGGGCCAGCATCAAGAGTAGGCATGGTCAGGCAGCTGCTGAGGACTTGCACCCCAGGTGGGGCCAACTGACATGAGCATCCTGGAGTTGCTCCTCGTCATTACCATTGCAGCCTGCTTGTTCGCCTACCTCTTACCCCAGCCAAGGCAATGGTGGTGGTGAGAAGAAGAAGCATAGATGCCACTGCCTACTTGCCCACCAGCTCTCTGCCTGTCAAGCAGGCAAGTGGTTGTCGTGATGAGAAAGAGAGTGAGCAGCAATAGCAGCTGGTGACAATGGTTGTGAGAAGGTAGACTCAAGGAGGGAGGGGGCCCTTTGAGGGTGTCTTGCCCAAGGGCCCTCAAAAACCTGGAGCTGGCACTGCTTTAGTCAAGGGGGAATGTAATGTGTCCATTTGAAAAATGCACACAAAACTACTGATTTTTTTACGGGGGGGAAACCCAACAACCTCAGATGGAACTGGCATGGAATGGACCTGGAGGTGAGAAAGGAGGAAGTCCATGGAAATGGACTTGACAAATCTGCCCATCCCTACTGTAAAAGAGGCAGATAACATACTTAGAATCATTGTAAAATAATAAGAGGCTATGTTATTGGGATGAGGTACTTACTATTATTAAAGAAACAACAAGAACACTCTACCTACCATACACTTCTTTTTGTTGAATAGTACTTGAAGGTGTGGACTAAACTGAATGATACTCTAGACACTGCTGCCGAAAATGGCAGCGATGCACCTAGTTCCCCTCTTCCCTTCTGTAACATCTGGTACAGGTTGCCTCATGTTGTGACATCACAATATTCCACATTTCCCTGCTGCTGCTGCATATCATTGGCAGCTGTGGTATGAACCTGGGAAACATGGAATGTTTCAACATGAGGTAACTTGTACCAGATGTTACAGAAGAGGAGGGGGAAGTAGAAGAGATGCTATTTTCATCAGTAGTCATATGTTTGACTCTGTATTGTAAATAAATAGACACCTACTGAGGAATTTGTTGATTGCTTCCGAAATGGTAGTGGTAAAAAACCAGAAAAGACAAAGAGAAACCATTTGTGGAGGAATCATGAAGAAAAGTCTAGTCTAGTATACAATATTTAATGTGTAGAATCACAGCATTTAAACTAGTGTGCCTGAGTGATGTAAAATCTGCCTGTCTAATATTAGAAACATGGCAAGCATTTATTACATATTGGAGCAGAAATAAAGCCAAAGAAGCTGAACCATCAAAATTAACTATTGTTAGTACAATATAATTTATGGAATAGGCTTTACAGTAGAGGTTTTGTTAATTTACTTCAATTTGTTTCGGCAGGGAGTTAGGGCGCTGTTAGGTATCATTTTATTTTATATCTATGCATATTATGGTATTCAATGAATTTTTTTAAAAAGAGAAGTGTCTGGAAAGAAAACATTGGGGCATGAAGTTTACGTTGTAATCATGGTAAGCCTTCTAGGATGGAGCAAGCCATGGCACAGATAGGCCTTGATTGCACAAGTGGGCATTTTTTCAGTAATAGGCAAGGACTTAAGTCTCGATATGGGTCAAGCAACATATCCATGGGACTTCCTCCTTTACATGATTTGGAAATCCCAGTGGCAGTTAGAAATGCATCCATGCTTGCAGATTGCAAGGTGCTGTTTGTTAGAATGATATAAAACAAATAGCCCGACTTGATTACAAAATATATTTTTAAAAAATATGCTCTCCAAGTATATGGATGCACAATATATTTGTAATCTTTGCTTCTTTAGGTGCCTGTGTCAGTGGCCATGATGACTCCCCAGGTGATCACCCCTCAGCAAATGCAGCAAATTCTCCAACAACAAGTTTTATCTCCACAGCAACTTCAAGCACTTCTCCAGCAACAGCAAGCAGTTATGTTACAGCAGGTAATGTTGGGTTGAACTGGTTGAACTATTAGCATAGCTCAGGTCTATTCACAAGTATTAACAATTCTGAATGAGGCTTATAACACACACATGTGTGTGTGTGTGTGTATTTCATGCAAACACAAGATGTAAACCTACATCCAACCCTCTCTCCTTCAAATATCAAACTCTAGTAGAAAAAAGAACACCACTTTTGCAACTTTAACTGTCTTCCACTAAAGGGAGCACTAAAGTGTTATGAATTTTAAAGCAACAATTATCTCAAAGTGTATTTACACTTTCTTCAACATTCTACAACTCAAAATGTGCCTAAGCACTTGAACATTTAAATATTGATTTGTTCCTTGTTCACACTGCACCTGTCATTCCTGTTGTCATCTTATATGACATATTTTAAGAAGTTTGAACTTACTAGATTTTTTATTAGAAGGAAAAGTAATTTTCTTCAATGTTCTTCTTTTATTATTATTTTTTACTTCCCCCAAACTTTTCTCTATAGTGATTAGAAAGGGAGGAGTAGCCCAAAAATCTGGCATGAGAGCCAAGAAAATCCCTGAAACCTGTCATTCTTAGAACAAAGGCAGTTTCATCAATCAGGCATCATTACAATGTGCGTTTTCATTTTGCCTGACTTAGGAGGAATATGCTTAATTATGTTGAAGAAAATAGTGTGTTTGTTCTTAGTATATTTAAACACTGGATATGTAGTAGCATGATAATTACAGGCAAATTTTCTCAACTATAAATCTGCCATCCTGCTGAAACAGGTGACAGATTAACTCTCCACAGTCAGCACCTCTCAGGAATAGGATATTTTGTTTAGCCTTGCTAGACCTTTTGAATATTTACAAGTGGTAGACTTTCTACTTGAGCCTATTTTTTAAAATAGTATATTGTTTGTTGAATTTAAGAGTTGGTTGGGCTCTGCTGCATGCTTTTTAGAATACAGATTTTCTGTGCCCTTTTGTTTAGGATATTTTGGAATCTGCATTGGAAAATTTCAGAGCTGTCTTGGAAAAAATGTATGTAGATCTGTCTCTTCAAACTACATTTTTGTTCTGAGGTGCGTCCTAATGACTACTCCACCACATGCCAATCTAGAAGAGTTTAGGAGATTTATAATACTTGAAACTTTGCCTTTATTTATTAAAGTCAAAATGATTTATTCAGCAACAACTTCAAGAGTTTTACAAGAAACAGCAAGAGCAGTTACATCTTCAGCTTTTGCAGCAGCAGCAACAACAGCAGCAGCAGCAGCAACAGCAACAACAGCAGCAGCAGCAACAGCAGCAGCAGCAGCAACAACAACAGCAGCAGCAGCAACAGCAGCAGCAGCAGCAGCAGCACCCAGGAAAGCAAGTGAAAGAGGTAGAACCCAAATAGCTAATTGATAAATCATTGCTGGGATCTGAGCAGGGGAGGAAAAGAGCTAGATCTTCTGGGTATGTTTTAAGAATCTTCTTTATGAGAAGCTGTTGGTGCTGAAATAGCTCAGGGGTAGTCCACATAGTCAATTTTGTCCGAACATGATGCTCCCTAGGGATATTCACATGGAGAATGTATCCTGTAAACTAAGCACAAGCTGTGCTTTCTAAGGGTGATTCCCATAATTGCAGATGCTGAGAGTGGGTGAGGGAGTGCTCTGTGCAGTTGCCAAAATCACCACCAGGAAGCGACAGCCATGGAGATTCTGATTCATATAAGACATTCTCTGTGTACTGTAAAGATGATCTTGTGGAGCATTGTATGGAAACAAAACTGACCTTGTGAAATGGACGATAGAATCGGTGAGGTGATCGGGTGGGTGGTTAGATAGATAGATAGATAGATAGATAGATGATATAAGAATATGATCCAATAAATAGTTGAAGGATGTCACAAGCTTGAGTGTTGCATAGAACTCTTGTAAATCAGGCGAAATACTTATACTGAATGCTCTGAATACTCATTTACTTGATGAAGGATTCTGTATAATTTGAAATGTTGTATTGCCTTTAAAGTTCATCCTGATCCAATAAAGCAGGGATGTTGAACCTCTTTCAACCCAAGGGCCAAATTCCATTTCAAAGAAGCTCTTGAGGGCCACATTCTAGTGGTGGGTGGGGCCAAAGACAAAAGGGACAGCGCCAAAATACAAAATATACCAGCTTAAAGCTCTTGCTGCCAGTAGCTAAACCTTAGGAGAGGCATTTCAACCTTTTAGAATGGCGGGACAAAAGCCAGGAAACCACCACACAATCGGTGTTTGGGGGAATGTGGCATGGCCATCTGGCCCCTGGGCCTGAAGTTCTGCATCCCTGCAATAAAGTGTATAATCAGAACTCTTTCTATGGGATCAGTACTGTCATCTGCTCTTTCATACTGAAGGGCAGTACTTAAATGTTTTCACTATGCCCAATAGCAATAAAAAATAGAGCTCTGCAGCTCCCCTTTTGTAATCATGGGACCTGAGAGTTACCATCCAGATCTGTTGTCCTCTTATGTTCACCAATGAATAATATTGTACAATGATCATATACAGTAGTGAACAAAGTATACATAAGGTTGTTTAAGCTAATGAAAGAACCTTACTTTTCTTTATGACATAGGACAGAGATCATGCAAATTTAGTCCATTATTTAGAAAAGGATAACAGGGTGAAGGAGAGAAAGAAAAATCTGGGCACAGATTTTGAAGTCACAGACCCTGATTAATGAACTGCTACTGTATGTTTGGATTGGTGAGAAGAAAGTTACAGTTTGATGTGCTCATAAATCAACCTGACAAGCCAGCTTCTCAGGCCTAGCTTGCACTTGTCAACAAACTGCATCAACTATAAACATAATACAAACAAAACATGTGGAAGTAGTTAAATTGATCAGCAGGTATGGTAGAGACGTTGTCTTGTAGCTGCCCATTATGCAAACGTGCAGGAAACAGTTCTGACCTCCTGAGGCTTTGTTTCTGTTTGGATTTGTGAATAGAATTTCAGACAGCCATCAACTATGGAATAGAAATTGCTCCCTTATTTCTCCCGAGGCTCTGGGCAATCCACATGACTTGCTCCATTATGCAGTCTGTTTTCCAGTGAACACATCAGAAGTTTCTCTTTTCCCAAAACTAAAAAAAGGAAAGGTCTTCCACAGCAGCTTGTCTTTCTCTGAAGTGTGACTACATCCTTATACCCTCCTGAGCCTAAAGAACTCCAGTTTGTCTTGTAATGCCTCACAAAATTGGAAGTTATGCTTTCTCTTATAATAGGGCACTTCTTTGCCTTGAATATAATACTGGGTTTTTAATGTATTCCAACAAGAGCAGCAAAGGAGCTAACAGGCCAGTAAAACGAAGGCTACATCCCAGTTTACTAATAGATCACTGGAGACTTCATTTATGGGCCACTGCGGATCATACTTATTCAGTTGGAAAAACAAGAGTGCCTTTGAATCACAGACTGTTGTAAAGAGTTACACTTTTAGCCTAGATAAATTTGTTATCATCTATCATGAGGTGTGATTCTCTCCTCCCCCACACCATTTTGGAACAGCTGTTGCCTGCTTTCTTCTGACCCTTTGCTGAAGAAGAGTGTTAAGAACATCTTCCCTGTTTTCCCTAATAACCCAGTCATTTTAAATAAAAATAAAGCTTTTAAAATAAATAAATAAATATCAAACTCTCTTTCTGCAAATGACAACATCGTCGTCATCATCATCATCATCATCATCATCATTAAATAATAGAAAAGAAAGGAGAGATATGTTGACTTGACACTGTCTTGCTTTTACAGCCTTCATTGCAGACTTTACTCTCTGCTGCATTTGTTTTGTTTTGCAGCAGCAACAGCAACAGCAGTTGGCCGCCCAGCAGCTTGTCTTCCAGCAGCAGCTCCTCCAGATGCAGCAACTTCAGCAGCAGCAGCATCTGCTGAATCTTCAGCGTCAGGGACTCATTTCCATTCCACCTGGCCAGTCTGCTCTTCCTGTCCAGTCGCTGCCACAAGGTATATAAACAACATATGACACCACTTACTTCCATTTCATAGCTTCTTCTGGTTATTGTAACATTCACCTCAGTATTTCAGTGCTTTATTATTAAACCATTATTTTTTAATATTGCCATTTCATCATCTTTATTCTGGAAGCTGCCCATTTGGGTGGTGCTGTGTACATGTGTCATTTTCGGTTATATGGCTTTTAGAGAAGAATACTGCACTTGGGGTATCTTTTTTAATATAGAAAGCTGCATTCATTATGGACTGAAAACATTTTATAATAGTATCATGCTTTATTTATTTATATTTATACCCCGCCTTTTTTCCTGAAAGGAACCCAAGGTGGCTTACATAATCCTCCTCTCCATTGTATCCTCACAACAACCCTGTGAGGTAGGTTAGGCTGAGAGTCAGTGAGTGGCCCAAAGTCACCCAGTGAGTTTCATGGCTGAGCAGGGACTAGAACCTGGATCTCCCGACTCCCAGTCCAACACTCTTAACCACTACGCCACACTGGATCTTTAAGCCTCATTGCTTTACACTGAGGTATTACAGAAACCAGATTTTGTGTGAATGTAACCACTTAGTTTAGCATAAATTAATTGAAACAGGAAATAAGCTAAAATCTTGAAACTTCTTATCGTCCCTATACCATTTAATCAAAGAAAGTGGGATGACTCCAAAAACTAGAGTTATATTGCCAGGACATTTCTACACTAAGATATTAACATGATTGAGAGGGTGAGATTGCATGTGTACATTGGGCTTAATCCTCTTTATTCACTTTCTACCATGGAGAAATCACACCTATGAAAAGGAGAGTACCACATCTTTTTGTAGTAATATGTGCCCACTTACTCTGCCAATAAATAGAAGAGCCATAGCTGATATAGGATCTCCCCTTTGCAAATGGACCTCATACACACACACACACACACACACACACTTCCTTATGCTATCAGGAATGAACTGGGCAATTGTTATAACCTCCAGACTATTTCTATCTACCAGGTCAAACTATTGTCTATTCTGACTGACATTGGATCTCCAGGGTCTCAGGAAGAGGCCATTCACATGACCTGCTACCTGAGATCCTTGTGGTAAAGGTGCTGGGGATTGAACCTGGGACCTTCTGTCTGCAAAGCATGTGCTCTGCCACTGAGCTATAGTCTCTCATCATAATCATGCATGTTTATTGCCTGCATAATAATTGGAGACAGCCATAGCTCAGTGGTAGTGCATATGCCTTGTATGCAGAAGGTCCCAGGTTCAGTCTCTGCCATCTTCAGTCTAAAATATCTCATTTACTACAGCTGGGAAAGACCTTGGAAAGCCATTGCAGAAGAGTATTTTCCTTAAGGAAAAATAATAACTTAAATTGGCCTCAAAGATCTTAATAAACATTGAATAGAAAAAAATAAAGTTGTACCAATGGTGGCTTTGCCTTAGTGCAGAGGGGCACAACCTTTTTGGCCTTGAGGACCATATGTGATGCTAGCTCGGGGATCAGAAGCCACCCACATGCACACACCTGTGCATGCACACCCACACACATGTACATGTGCATAAACATACACACATCTCAGTGATCTTGATACTACAGATCACTTTTTCCTCACTGCTAGCAGCAGCAGGGAAAGAACAATCTGTATGAGGCTTGCTGAGGGAGGAAGCGGAGAGCCTTTTCTTCACTCCTTTCCACAGTGATACTGATACAGATAGCTCTTTCTAGAGATCAGTGGAGGAGGAAATTCAGCGGTTTCAGGGGGTCTTCGCACCCTTGGGGACCACAATTAAAGCCTTGGGGGCCGCAGGTTGTGCTCCCCTGCATTAGTGGGAAGTGCTTCTGCTTGCACAACTTGGGCATGAGATTTTTGCCAATCCCACACACCCACTTGAGTCCTCCACTTCCAAAAAGCTGATCCTGAGAGTTGCGGTCTTTCCAGAGCAGAATGCCATATGGTACAGAGGGCTGTAGAAGATAGGGTAGATCTGCAAAAATAGGGTGTCTCAAATTGCACAAGTGGGAGCACTTTCCTGTAAGGCAGAATCACCATTGGATCCAACCCATAGTCAGAAATGACAACTTGAACATTTAATCATGATTACCTTTCAATGGAATAGCATGAAACTGAACAACAAAAATGTAGCCAAAGTTGAATCTCTATGTGATAAGCTTTGCTTCCTGGAGCCCTTTCTTATGGTGCCTATTGAAAGAATTATTTTTTGAAGGCTTGAGAGGATTAATTCTTTAGAGTCGTACAGCCAACATACGTAGGTAGGCTGTTGTTGTTACATCTAATTCCCCCATTGGGCCACTTATAGAGTTGTTCTGAAACTGGCCCCGAAGTATCAAACACTCTAAAAGGCTCTAAAACAAGTACACAAATATTTATTTTATATTTACTAGTTGTGGTCTTCCCAAGGGCTTACAATATAAAAATAGTACAATTCAGTATCAACCATTTTTAAAAGCTCCTTCAGTTTAAAAAATGATTAGATAAGCCGGTTAAAGTAAAATACAATTAAAAAGTTGTCGTTAAATATAAGCGAATAATGCCAATTGATTATATTATACAAAATACAGAAAAAAACAATCTTCCTCCAATATCCTCAGAATAAGTTCCCATAATAGACTTGAATATAAAAAGATAAGAATAACTGGAATGACATGGGGCGGGAGGAACATTACTAAATATATGCCATATTTGTTAACATAAACCTTTCCAAAAAATGTAAAGAAAATAGTATTTCCTATTGGAATATATCAAATTCTTTTTACAATAATCAATAAAAGGTTTCCAATTTTCTTTAAAGGTATCCCATCTTTGTTTTATTCTAACATGATGATTTAATTTAGCCATCACTGCTAGGTCTCACATTTTATCATATGTTCCCAAACCCTCTGGGAAGTGCAATTTTAGTTTAAAGCAAGGTGCACACTCCCCGCGCACTTTATTTAACGAAGTCGCACTTTGTTCAATAAGGCTTAACGGCGAAATCACAGCTTTCCTACCACTGCTGTGCCACCAAATTTCAGCAGCACAGCAGCAGGAGCCGCAAATGAAGCCGAGGGGGAAGCGCTTGCAGCCTGTGTGTTGCCCACCCCTGCCTTAGGGCAAAGGTGCTAGCCTTATGTATAACTTTCTCTCTGTGGGATTCTAAATCTGCTGTGGCTGTCTTGCAGTCACACACAGAGTTCATAGTACCGTACTTTTACTGAGTGAGATTTTTGGAAATGTTCAAAGTTTTGATGGCATGAAAAAAAAAATCACCATCAACTGAATCTCTTCAGCCATCATCTTTCTACATAAAAGTTCACCATTTTGGCAACAACATAGATCCCTGCCTGCTGGAAAACACAGTTGTTTGAATCCATGTGAATGTTCCTTAAATCAATTTAATATGGGCTGAAATCCCACAAGAGTACCTAGGTAAAAATTAGGACATTTTGTCCTGGACTCAGGGACATCTGAATCAGTGGGAAATGATGCAGTTGTATGGATTATTTGGCTTACTTCAAAGTCCCAAGTAAAAGATAGTAGGGAAGCAAAACACAACATCCAAGGACAACTGTGTTTGACCATTGGATGTACACATTGTCTAGCAGCTTAAGGGGCAGGGTGTACTCAGCCATCTGTGTTATATGGCAGAGGAGAATGAACTGGTACATGCAACTCTGTAGGTCAGTAACTAGGATGTGGCAGCCACTGAGTAATTGTACCTCCTCCATTAGCAACAGCTCACTTAATGCTTTAAGATGGTGCCTAGTAAAATCAAAACATATGTCTTCAACCAAATGAGTCATTCCGTGTATAATCTAGTCTAGTGTTATTTTTCTTACTGTTCCCACAACTTAGTGATTCTAGCATAAAGAAGGGTTGATCATCTGCCTATGTCCAGCCTTTGGTGAATGAAAGAATTCACCTCAATAAGAAAATTGGGATGACTCAGAATTTGAAACCCTAGAGCAAATGAGACAGGATATAGAGACTCCAATGGAAAGGCATCTTATATTTTCATTGCTATTTTTCCTGTAGTTCAGATCTTGGAGTTTCAATTACAAATAAAGATCCTTACATAAATATTCTATTGCCATACTTTATAATTCGAGTTTAGTATCATTCTGATGTTTAAGATGAACAGCTTCCACAGGTATTGAACAGTTCATCCTGTCGTTATAGATTTCATAGATCATAGAGTTGGAAGGAGCCTACAAGGCTATCGAGTCCAACCCCCTGCTCAATGCAGGAAACTAGAGGAGGGGTCTCTCATCCAAGTAATAACCAGGCCTGACCCTGCTTAGCTTTCCACGTAAGCTGAGCCAGTGTAAGCCACAGGCCTGTATATAATGTGCATTAAATTTCTGCATTACATTTCCAGCCTCAAAGTGAGCCTCCCAAAGTCAAGAAAAATAATTTAAGTCTCTCCAAGTGCAGCTAAGACAGAAGAAAAAGGACAGCTCCTCTCTTTCTGGCATGGCTCACATTCTTCCTAGGCCCATTGGCAAATTAACATGGGTCTTTAACATTTTTATGCTTTCCAAGGAAACGTCTGTCCCTTTTGATCTTCAACTAAATTTCAGTCACATGAACCATGCTCTTGCATGATTGGGCATTTGCATAGAGTACCTAGCATGCATACGATGTTATTTGTGTGGTAGATGGGAGAGGGGCAAGCAATCCTGCCTCAGTGAATGCATGAACTATGGCAATGTGTATAATAATACATCTGTTTTGAGGATGAATGCTTAATTGTTCATAGAGCTAGTTTATTTATTTACTACTAGCTGTTGCCCGCGGCTTCGCGCGTGTGGATTTTAGGATTTGGTAAAATTGTTTTTAAAAGAAACATGAGTTTTTTGTCCAAACTGTATGCAATATAATTTACAGGTTGATGTCTTAACGTAATAAGCAATGTTTATTACAGATGTTAGTCGGGGTGTATTGGCAACAAAACAAAGATAGTTGTTCCATTCATATGCGACCATGAATTTTTTCATGTTGGAATTACAAACAGACAATGAGACAGACCAAAAATTAAAAATTATTTATTTGGTATCATCAGTCAGTCAGTCATTTAAAAAGTTTCCCTCCCTTTTCATCCCCTTAGAGAACATTCTAAATGGCCTAGGAGTGATTTGCATACCCACTCCTATTGGCCCCTGCAGGAGTTCATACAAACATTCTAAGTGTCGTATGGGCTATTTGCATAACTGCTCCTATTGGCTCCTGCAGCAATTATGAGGTGAGACCAATTTGCATAACTGCTCCCCTGTTGTTTTGCCCATAGAAGAGATGAGAGTGGGGTGATTTCCCCTCCCCCTTTTCACCTCCTTAGGGATGGAATTTCCAAAAATCCTTCCTTAGTGAGTGTCTACATCATAAAAACAATGTTCCTTCAAAATTTCACATTCCTAGATTAAATGGTTTGAGCTGGGCGTTGATGAGTCAGTCAGTCAGTCAGTCAGGAACCACCTTCTGGAATCGGCCAGCCAAGTAGGAGCGGAACCACTGCAAAGCAGTACCTCCAACTCCTAAACCCGCCAGCCTATCCAGAAGGACACCATGGTCAATAGTATCGAATGCCGCTGAGAGATCCAGGAGAATCAACAGGGTCGCACTCCCTCTGTCTCTCTCCCGGTAAAGGTAATCCCACAGGGCAACCAAGGCAGTTTCTGTTCCAAAGCCAGGCCTGAAGCCCGACTGAAATGGATCCAGATAATCCGTTTCCTCCAAGAGAGCTTGGAGCTGGTCGGCCACCACACGCTCAAACACCTTGCCCAAGAAAGGGATATTTGCAACAGGTCTATAGTTGTTCAGATCTTCTTTGTCCAGATTTGTTTTTTTTGAGGAGTGGCTTAATCACAGCCTCCTTTAGAGAGGCTGGCACCACTCCCTCCTTCAAGGAGGCATTCACAGCCTCCTGGACCCAGGTGCCCTTGATTTTAGTAATCAGCCATGATGGGCAGGGGTCAAGCATACAAGTGGTAGGTCGAACCCGCCCAAGTAACTTGTCCACATCCTCAGGCCTCAATAACTGAAATTCATCCAACAAAATAGGACCAGATGGTGCTCTGGACACCTCTGTTAAAGGAGCTGCATTAACTGTGGAGTCCAATTCATGGCGAATCCGAGCGATTTTAAGTGCTGTGCAAACTCATGACAGCGAATTTCCGAGGGCTCAACTGTATCTTTCTCTGGCCCCGATAGTAAAAGGCCACGAACCACACGGAAAAGTTCAGCTGGACGACACTGAGAAGATGCAATGCTAGTGGAAAAGAACTCCCTCTTTGCCACCCTCACCACCACGTAGCTCCGATAATGGGCTCTAACCCATGTTCGGTTGGATTCAGCATGAGTTTTCCTCCACCTGCGCTTTAGCCGTCTCCCCTCCTGCCTCATCACTCTCAGCTCTGGTGTATACCAAAGAGTTGGCAGGGCTCTGCTTAGAGGAAGAGGGCGTTTGGGCGTGATCGCCCGGGCCAGCTCTGCATTCCACAGAGCAACCTGAGCTTCAACAGGGGCTCCTGCCATATCAGCAGGAAACTCCCCCAGAGCCCTCTGGAAACCATCCGGATCCATTAGACTCCGGGGGCGGACCATTTTAATATGCCCCTGCGATGACATGGTCCCTTACACTTTAGGACCAGGCGCATAAATCCTTCTCAGGCTAAGCATCAACACTTAAAAACCTGAGGGGAGGGTCAAATGAAACCTTTCCCCTACTAATGAAGGGCTTACGCTGGCTCAGCTTGTCTAAGCGTGGAAAGCTAAGCAGGGTCAGGCCTGGTTATTACTTGGATGGGAGACCCCTCCTCTAGTTTCCTGCATTGAGCAGGACTCGATAGCCTTGTAGGCTCCTTCCAACTCTATGATCTATGAAATCCTGGCAATCCTGATACAGAAAAACTGCTGTTTCCTCGCTGCTGAGGATCTCTAAGGGACAGAGGGGAGAGCCTTCATTCCACCCCCTCCCCCAGGGATCCTGATACAGAAAAACCCTTTCCTCACTACTACCATGGTGGGGGGAAAGCAATGAGAAAATGGGGGGGGGGAGAATTCAGTGGCAGTCTGGGCGCGATGAGGGCTTCCATGGGGGCCTGCAGATATTGGGGGATCATGGGTTGCATTAAGTTATCACCAATTTGCCATATGTTTATTGGTATTATACCTGTTACAGAATTTGTACAAGAGCCTTTGCATTGCACCAGTTTGCTTTTGTAGTGTGTGGAAGTTTTTTGGCCAGCAACAAACAGCATTGCTTTTAAGGATCACATAGGTTTAAGTTCTATGAAATCTATGAAAAGATTAATACTGGTTATTAAGGATCTAGCTTAAATCTATGATACTGTGGGTACAAAGGTGTGTGTGTGTGTGTGTGTGTGTAGATTTAAAAGTAACGCAGGTTAATAACACCAAGCTGACACGTAGGATTTAGATAGCAAACAAAATAAAAATAAGTTTATTTTAATTCTCAAAATCTTAGTTCCAGAAAATAACTTTAAACCTGCCTACACCAAACACTTTGTAATTAACCTAAGTCCCTATAATTCTAAATACTTTCACTCTTCAGACAAGCACTGATTTCTCTCAAAACTCCTGACAGACAAGACACGAATAATCCAACTAACCTAACTCCCCAACTCTCCCCTCACTCCAAACACTCTCCCATAACACACTAACTCTGACATCACTCAAACACTCCTTATATACTCCTCCCCCACCCTTTCCAAGACATCACAAACCACACCCACTCAGTTCCACATTCTATACTCACTAAACATACTAATGCAGACATACACCAGGGAACTGAATTGTGGGGTTACGCCACAGCCCCCCACCCTTGCAGAGGGGAAATGGAACCGAAAGTCTAAACCTCAAATTAGTTGACATTCTGTCCTAGATTTAGATCCCGTGCAATTCTAACATTAATTAGGTTTGTTCCCCTATTTTTCCTGTGGTTGGTTAATACTTGCATGTTTGTTGCAACCTGATATATTTGTTCTGTTTTCCATTATTTTGGGGGTAAAGCAACGCTACTAAAAAGCTTTGTTAACTTTGGATGCATTTAGCCATGCTTCAGAATCAAGAAATTGATTCCATGGGCAATGAAAATCTCATCTAAAAGTTTCTTTCAAATTCAGTACTTGTTTTTCAAACAGTAGTTGCCAGTTGTTGGTTGTGGCTTGTTCCCTTTGATCCTTGAACAAATGTTTTAAGAGACAGCATATTACGTAAGCTGGTGACCTTTAATTCGCTGTTTGGAACCCAAGAAGAAAAAGTAGCAAAATTTTACTCTGTGCCAATAGAGGTAAAATGAAATTGTGTTTTACTACATGTTGATTGTGCTGGAAAAACTGCATCACCTTTATTGTTGGCATTAATCCATTAATAACACTGAGCTCATTATATGAACCTCTTGCTTTTCTATATTAGTGGAGTTTTTTTCATTTTATAGCTGGCTTAAGTCCTGCTGAGATTCAGCAGTTATGGAAAGAAGTTACTGGAGTTCACAGTATGGAAGACAATGGCATTAAGCATGGAGGGCTAGACCTCACTACTAACAATTCCTCTTCTACTACCTCCTCTACCACTTCCAAAGCATCGCCACCAATAACTCATCATTCCATTGTGAATGGACAGTCATCAGTTCTAAATGCAAGACGAGACAGGTAATGAGATTACTCATTTGCTTTTTCATCTGCCATAAAAGTACATATTTATGACTCACACAATAAAGAAATAATTTCATTATGGAACATGAGGAGTTGCTTTGAATCCAGTCATTTTGATTCAGGAAATAGTTAAAAATCAATGAGAATAATCATAACCTTCCCTGTCTGAGTTATGGGATTTGTTATTGTGCATTGCCTATAATCTTTCTTATGTACACACTTTCAGTGGTGAATATGGAAGATGGAATTCACCAAATATTATGGCTGTGCAATCTTATTTATTTTATTACTTTTTCTATCCTACCCTTCCTACAAGCTTAGGGAAGGAAGGGTAGGATACCCTACATAGTTTTTCTCCACCCATTTTATCTCACAACAGTCCTGTGAGTTAGGTTAGGCTGAGTGTGAGTGGACCAAGTTCACACAGCGAGCTTCATGGTTGAGTGGGAATTTGAACCTGGCTCTCCAGTCCCTCTAACCACTACACCACAGTGCTCTTCTTTCATTTTGGTGTGGCTTCTCTAAGAGTTCTGGACAAGTCATGCTGAAACGAATAGAAGTCACAGTGCTTGTTGGAATGGTACTAAATGGTGTACCATTGGCGTAAATACCTAGCCATTGTTCAGGTCCAGACTATGAATTGCTTCTGGACATTAAGTTGAATCCAGAGGATCTTGTTCCATCCAAGGAAGCTCTTCTGGATCCAATCCATTGGCTCCACTCTTTTGACGTTAGTCAACTAACAAGTCCCATTAGTTTCAATAGACTTTAAGGCACAAGCCTTGCTAAGGACTTTAAGGACATAATCCTATACGATGTGCCCTCAATAACTGTAAGCCCCCAAACTCAGAGGCTTACACTCATCCAGTGCAGTGTGGGGAGGAGCAGCAGAGGTGATCTTCACCTCCCCATTCTCCCACCCTGCATTTTTGGCTAGATGGGCTCTTTTGCCTATCTAGCAAGGGTGTTAGGAAGGTGGAGGGAAGGAGGCTGGAGAGGTGTCAGGATGGCTTATATCATGGCCCCTCCAGTCTCCTCCCCTCCCTGCCCACTGAACCCCCCTTCCCCCCTGACCTCGGAGGACAGCTGGGGTGGTTCTAACCCGACCTCAGGGGGCAGGCACTGCAGTGGAAACATCTCTAGTTCCCAGCTCCAAGCTGAGAGCACTGTCTCTGACCTTGGAGCTGGGAATCCGAACTATCCTATGGCCTATCAGACACTGTCTAGGGGCCATAGGATTGCCATTGTCTAGGAGCCATACAATACCCATCAGATAAAAAGTGGTCAAGCTGAAGGACTACTGAAGGTAAGGAAAGTTCATCAGTTTTTGGAAGTTTTGCAGAAGGTGTATTTTGGATTCATGGGTTGAATCTAGAATTATTTTCAGCTTCCATGCATGGATATATGGTGGCTATATACTTTTATCTGAGTATATGATTTTGTAAAGGAACTAATAGAGGAATGGAGGTATAACTCTGGAGTTGTTGTGCATGCTTAATCAGAGTACTATCCAGTTTATAAAATTGTAATACAGTATTTTAAGACTATATATTGTTTTTCTTTCACTATCACTTGCTTACTCATTTATGATGTTTTCAGAAGATTAGGTGAAATGGCAGAGCCATTGCTCCCAAGGCTGTTCAGTAGAGCTGTTCACATGGAATCATATGTCCATTTGAATGTAAGCTAGCTTACAAAAAGAACTGTAGGCAGCAAACAAATTGCATTCATTTGTTGGTATATTACAGCATATTTATCATATTACCTTTCATTATTTGAAAATGATAACGTCTAGTGGTACTTTTCATTTTGGCATTTCAATTAAGGTTACTACTTGATTATACATCAAATAAGGTGGTTGATTTTTCTGGAACAAAGGGCCAATCTGCAGCATTGTGGAAGAAAAAAGAAAATGTCACTAATAATTACTGAAGTAATGGACTTTTTCCAAAAACGGAATCAAACATGGTTGTTCAGATACACAACATCAAGCAACTTATGAAAACAGTGTCCTGGGATAAAAACATTAGTTAAGATGGCAGACCCTATTGTATTAATTTTATGAATACATATTAAAATAATGTACAGAAGCATTTATAGGTCTCTGCTGGTCATCTTGAATACGTCTCTTGCAGAATTAATCCATTCTGAGTGTATTTTTTTTATTTAGAGTTAAAATGTTACACTGAGGTCATATGGCAAAATTAGCATATTGTATAATACAATAATTTTTTCATCCTTTATTAACAGTCATCTTTGGCTCTATTTCTTCTCTAATTAGAACATCATCCAGTCTTGGCAGTTGAACTATTCAGCTGAACGATTAGATTTTTCTGACTGCTCTGAGCTGAATTGACCTGTTTTGACCTGTTTGTCACTGATCGTAACCTGACAGGCACTAGAAACCTCCAACTATTATGGCTTTTGAGATTAATCTGATGCCATATTCTTTTACCCCAGCTCATCACACGAGGAGACTGGAGCCTCTCATACTCTCTATGGCCATGGAGTTTGCAAATGGCCTGGATGTGAAAGTATTTGTGAAGATTTTGGACAGTTTTTAAAGTAAGTATTATTTTATTTGTTAAAGAGAGTTGTGTAAAGCTACAAAGATATCAAGTAAAGCTCAACTGTAAAGATAGAACATTATTAGTTCGTGTGCCAAACAACCAGATAAGGCCACTTGGAGACGGTTGAGTTGTTACTCTTTCTTTCACATAAAATGTATCTGCAAGCTTTTAGTGGCAAATGTTTACCCTACCACTTTGCTGAAATGTACCCTTGGACTATTTGAAGAAAGACTTTTGATTACATATTTAACAGAAAAGATATATGCAACTGTGTGTAGTAGCATGTACTATCTAGATCTGTTAGAAAAATAAATGGGCCTTTTTATCCTGCTCTTTAAATATTTTGCTCATGAGCATGCTCCGTGATTTCAGTGTACCTTATGAAGGGGTCACATCTCCAGTATTGATTTACCTTATGGCCCTGCACCAAAGTTATTTGGAAGTTCTAGTGCACTCATGGAGCTTCTGCATGAGCAAACCTCCTGATTTGCGTTACTTTGATGCAGCTCCATGAATGTACCAATGACTCATGTGCAAAACTTTCCTAACACTGAAGTCAATGAAAAAGCCCTCACTTATACTGGAGCTCCTCATTCACATTAGAGCTCGCATGGGAGTGAGGAGACTAGATTAGGCTAGATTAGATTTTGTATGCCATGGTTCCCCAAGAAAATAGCACTGAAAACAGATTGTTATACATAAAACGACCCAACAGTAAATATTCAAAACAACATCCAAGCACTTATGAGGAGCAAGCTCAGTAACTTCAGTATAGCGTATAGCGAGAGAAGCCCTGGATCAGGTACAGAGCAGCACAACCGGAGCTACAGCCTGTGTCCTTAACTCCAGTAAGCCTCCCTACATTCCTGTGAGAGGTTGCAGTGTGCAGTGGGGAATTTTGCTTTCTCTAGACCACACACCCTTCCTGTGACACATTGCAGTCTGTTTTTACATTTCCCTGAGGTTTAAATATGTCCCATGTCATATCTCAAAAAGTTTGGAGGCTGCTGCTATTTAGAAAGAAAGAAGAGAAATACTATTCATTTCCTAGCATACTTCTTCAGAATCTGGCCTATAGCTGTACAACATTTTTAAAAGTAAACATGAATGGCTGAAGTATGCTTTATTAAAATTAAAAGAATAGTATCCAGGTAATGAAAGATAAACAATTTTGTAAAGTTTGTGTAATTCCCTAGTATTTTCATTCTGTGTACACTAAGAGGGCTGAACCCAAATGGAGTGATCTTTGATAGAACAGTCATACAGGGCTTTACTGTACAAAGAACCCTAATGGAAAGTTATAGATAGGTTTATATAGATGAGTAACTTCACAAGCTGAGGCTCTTATGTTGTCATGGTGCAGCTAACAGGGTGAATGAACTGCTTCATGCTTCGTCAACAATTAAGTTAATTAGCTCATTTGAAATTGCACTGCTTTGTTGCCAGGATGTTCGTAGAAACATCAGAAAGGCCTGTTTACAAATGATATACAACCAGGGTATATAGAATCAGCAGCTTAACAACAAGGCACAGATGCACAGCATCATCAAGACTTTAGAAGAGAGCTATATATTTTTTGTCTAAATGCTTACATAAATATATTTTTATATATTTTAGGATAAATTATATTCACCTTCCTATTTGATTTTTTAATTTCTGTCTTTTTGTGTGTACAGAGAATAGCTTTTAGGTGTACTTTGAAGAGTAATATTAGAGATTTCTGCCCAGTTTCAGAAGAATAAGCTTGATCTATACTGTTTCTATTTGTAGATTAAAGAGGTTACTGTTTGTGTGTGGGATTTATATAAGCTGCTGGAAATTATTCCATGTGAAAATAACCTACATACTGCATATATTGTTCTAAGCATAATTGATACCAAGAGTTTTAGCCAACTTAGCTCAAGCCTTTTCCTCTCCAAGCAAAACTAATTTTTATAAATACTTCCATCCTTTCAGGGTCTAGTGATGTTAATGCTTGGCTCACTGCTTTCATAGTTATTTTGTAGGTCTCTGGTTTTATAATCCACAGGCACTAGAAACATTTTGATTAACAGTAATGTACTTCTGTGATTACTATTGTTCCCATTTTTGCTGCACTGCGTGACTCATTCAAGAGGACATCCTGATTGTTCTTGTGTCAGGCCAAGATACTGCACTTGACTTCCCAGTTTCTGTCCTCTAACCTAGGCCTGTCAAACTTGCAGGGATGGGGACTCGGACTCGAGGACTCGACTCGTGAGTCGGACTGAGTCCCCCCTCTGACTCGACTCGGACTCGAGTCCCAATATTTTTAATAGGACTCGAGACTTGACTCGAGACCAAGGACTCGTCAACATCCCTGGGCTGTGCCAGAAGGAGTGGAGAGGAGTGCGATCGCCGGTGAAGATCAAGTTCAACAGTTGAATTGTCCAAAACAAAGGGCACTGCCTGCCTGCCTGCCTGCCTGCCTGTTTGAGGTCCCCAGCCTCCTCTGCCTACCTGGTCTCTTCTTAACCAGTTCCACAGTTTGAATTGTCCAAGACAAAGGCCTCTGCCTGCCTGCTTTGGGCTTCCCTGTCTCCTCTGCCTGCCTGGTTATTTTGGGTTTGTCTGCCTGGTCTGTTCTTGCCAAAATCAGTTGCAGAGTTTTGAAATAAAAAGGCACACTTGTGCCTAGAATTTATTTAAGCCACATAATCTGAAGTAACCTTATTTTGTTGGGGAAAAACCCCATTGATTTTAATAGGGACTTGTGGAGTCAGTTTTGGGAGTGACTCGGGACTTGGGACTCGTGAGTTACCATTTTGGACCAAGGACTTGGACTCGGACTCGAGACTCGGGTCCAAAGACTCGTGACTCGACTCGTGACTCGAGACCAAGGACTCTTCAACATCCCTGCAGACTTGTATCCCTTAACCATATATACCCTTCCATGTCAGGTGTTTGATACCCCCTACCTGCCTTGGGCTGCAAAACCCAGGGGGTGGGGAGAGTATCCAGCACCTGGTGAACTGTATACAGCCCAGATGCCATAAGACCTGCTCTAATCCAACAAAAATGCCAGTTGAGAACACTGTTGTATGTATCCATTAGACAGAAATACAACATCAGAGGGATAAAAACCATCAGCTTCTTTCTATTTTAAATAGTAAAACATGTTTCAGTAGTGTTAAAGTCTGAATCTCCGTGCATTTACCCCCCCCTTCGTACCTTTCTTTGCTCACACAGCAAAGTCCCATTTTAATTAAAAACCTTTTATTTTAATTCATCTTCAACTTTTAGATCCAAAGAATGGCTATTTTTTTCCAATCCATTAACTTTATAGGGGACGACAGGTCTAATGGCAGTAGTTTTCAA
>CM037879.1:219286362-219303862 GCA_021292165.1 Shinisaurus crocodilurus | reverse complement strand
GCTATCTGGGCCAGAGCGAGAGGCAGGTGAACAAGCAGGTTGCAAAGGTAAAGAGGAGTAGCAAGTCCTGGGGACTCTTGTTGGTAGGCCCCTGCTGGGGTGTGGGCCCTCAGCAGGTGCCCAACTTCACCACCATCCCTAAAACTTCCAGTATTTCTGACGATTGGCCGTGTTGACTAGGCCTGATGGGAGTTGAAGTCCAAACCATCTGAAGGGCACCAGGTTGTGGAAGACTGTGCAGAACCAGTTTAACTAGCGACCATGCAGGAAAGAAATGAGCATATGTACCATAAGCAATGACAGTTGGACAATACATCCCAGTAGGAGGGTTGTACTGTACATACCTCCTCAATTCTCTGAACAACCCCCACCCACCCACCCCGATGGGCTTGTCAGATGCAGCATTTACATTGTGTAGATGCATTTTTCATTTTGACCAGATGACTTGCTTTGTTTCCTGGCATGAATGAAGTAGAAATTAGTTCTTGGCTACTTCCAAACACAACTAGCTCTTTCTTGCCAATGAATAGAATTTTATGTCCTGAAAGAATTCACCTTTTCCTTGATCATGTGAACAAACTAATAAGTTTAAGGACCAGAGCTACCACACACACACACACAAAAAGCCACTGAAAGTAATGCACTGCATTTGAGAAGTTCATTAACAGAATTGCACAAAATTGGAACAAGACAACAAGAAGCATGCATATATGTAGCTAATTTCAATTGACACTTCATTAAATTTAATGAAATTGTTATAATTGTAAAACAGGTTTCATTTTTTACAATGGTGTCATACAACATGAGTTCAAATTCATCAAGTGTGAAAGGTCTCGCTCTCTCAGCCCTCACCTTACTGAAAATTCAACCACCACCCATTTCAATTCCTGAATACAGCTCTCTGGAAAGTTTTTTTCTGTACACAATCCTAGCTTGCAGGTTCCAATGTGCCTTCCTCTCAACTAATCTTCTGTGTTCTCTGCATGTAAAAATACCTTTGAAATAATATGTTAGTGCAGTGTTTTGAGGATCCAGGACTCATATGTGTGAGTTTTTGGTGAATATCTCATAAAATGTTCAAAGGCATCTGTAGAGAACAGCTTACTTTTAAGATAAGAGGAAGAGGAAATAATGTTTTTCTAGTTACTAATGGACTCTTTAAATACTATCCATAACTGAGGTATGTTAGAAGCACATAATAACTGTTGCAGCATGAAGTACCATCCAGTTAATTTAAGTGTATTTTGTACAGTTCTCTTAACGTTTCCTAAAGCAAAGTGAGGAGTCGGTCTTTTAGTTATAAGCATTTGGGAAACTTAATTTAAATCTATAAACCTTTGTTTTAAAATATTTGTAAAGGATTTCCATTAAACTTTAGTTAGCTATATGAGGAGTAACAGTAGTGATCCTATCTGGTTAAAATATGTTTGGGTGATATATTTTTTTAGAGCTCATTAAAGTGAGGCTCAGCATAGTACTGACTGGAGTTGAACTTAGTTCAGACAGGTTCTGTTTCAATTCCCCCACAGACCACTGCCAAGGTACCTCTACCCTGACCTCTAGCATTTTGCTATTTTAGTCCTGGCATTCTTCTAAGCAGAGGCTGACAAGAGTACCAAGTTACACAGGGGTTAATTGAAATGGCTAGGTGTCCACTGGAAACTTGACTGAAAGTAAATCCATTCTAACTTTCATTGATGCAAGTTGCTTTTTGTTTCATGCCATTATAGATACGCTTTACAAAAGTCTAGGAATATTTTAACTCACCAGTTTGTTCTCCTCTAAACTAATCTACTATGTTCCATACTCTCCCTATTTGGAGGTATTTATAATGTTATTTATATCACCAAATAGTAATATTCTTGCAGTGGATATTTCCACAAATGTATATTTTTATAGATACTTGTTTAGCCCAGTACTTAGATTCTAAAAAAGATATGCAACAGAAACCAGCCTGTTTTGAAGACACATCTGCCAATCCATACACTTCCTTCCTAATCCTACATGTCAGGAAGCTGACACTTATTACTTACTCGTTGAACGAAAGTCATTTCTCACATTGTCAGAGGCCCTCTTGCGTTTGTGACTTCATATGTTCTAAGGCTGAGATCTGGCATTTCAAACAGTTTTTGGAGAGTATCTTAAGTCAGGCTTATACGTACAGTTTTCCTCAGTCATCCTATGCATGTTTCGACAGAAAAAAATCCTACATAGCTGGCTGGGGCATGCTGGGAGTTGTAGGATTGTTTTCTGTCTAAACATGCATAGGATTGCGCCCTAACACTCCAAATTCCTGAGGGTGTTCAATAATGTTGACATGTAGCAAAATAATACCTTAAACATTTATGAGGCTTGAATACACAACATCTTTACTTCTGATTAGACCCATTTCCTTTGTAGCTTTGTTCTAGAATGCATGTTGTAGATCGCAACCTGATTACAGCCTAATAAGCTGCATAGATAACTGATCCTCATGGCAAGGAAAGCAAAATCAAAAAATTAAGCTTTGCAATAGATCCCTAGTTTCCCAATCAGTCACACAGAATCCACTTGCAAACTTGATATCTTACAAGTTCTCTCAAATTAAGTTTGGAGAGATGTTGCTAGACTGGGCTTCTATAGCTGCAGAACCACCACAGGTTAAACATAAGCTATGTTGTGTGCTTCCCACACCTTCCAGCTGAACTCAGAAACAGTCACTGCCTGGCCTCATTTCCTGCTCTCCGGATGGTCTCCTAAACCATTCAGATGTAATTTGTGTAGGAAAACAGTTTTGAGTACATAGATAAGATCTCAAGAGACACTAGGCCTATAGCACCCTTGGTCACCTTATCACTAACAATTGGAGCATGTATCTTCCTCAGCCTTTAAGCTTGACACCTGTTCCCCTGTGTCTGAAATAACCAGTTGGTAGATGTATGGAGCCAGACACATGTTGGTAGCCCTCACATTCTCCTTTTCTAGCTGATGTGCATTCATATAGATGGGGCTGATGCCTTTCTCATGGGCTTCACTTGATTCTTACCAAATTCCATTGGCATGTTGCTCTATGGGGATCTGAAAGTGGTCTTTCTTAAGAGTCAATCCCCCTCCAGGGCCTGTTGACCCCATCAGTCCTATCAGTTCCAATCTTGGCATACTCTCACAAACAACAACTTTGGTGTGGATTTGTAAAAGGTGAGCCCACATATTATGTTATTTTATTTGGGATTATTAGTTATATAAAGCCAACTTTCTCTTTCACTATATGGCCCACATAGGTTATTTAGATATAGTATTGATTGGGTTTGTTTTTTTTAAATTATTCTGCCCTTCCCCACAAGGAACTTAAGGCAGAGTACATCTCATTCTGCTAATGGTAGCTGATGCCCACTGGGTCTGATAGGGTGAAAGCAGGATCATCAGAGGTAGAGCAGTCTTGAATATACAGTAAGCCATACCACAGAAAGGAGAAACTGAGGCACAAGAACTTTAAGCTCATGAGTGCAAACCAGCTGTGGGGATCCACACAGCCACACAAAAGTACCTATTTTGACTCACGTTCCCCTGTTCCAGCAATTGCACAGAGAGTCAAGTGACTTAGAATCATAGAATCTTAGAAAAGTAGAGTTGGAAGGGGCCTACAAGGCCATCGAGTCCAACCCCCTACTCAATGCAGGAATCTAGGTCAAAGCATCTCTGACAGATGTCTGTCCAGCTGCACCTTGAATGCCTCCAGAGTGGGAGAGCCCACAACCTCCCTAGGTAGTTGATTCCATTGTCTTATTGCTCTGACAGTCAGGAAATTTTTCCTGATGTTTAGGTGGAATCTAGGTTCCTGTAACTTGAGCCCATTATTCCGTGTCCTGCAAACTGGGATGAATGAGAAGAGATCTTTGCCCTCCTCTGTGTGACATCCCTTCAAATACTGGAAGAGTGCGATCATATCTCCCCTCAGTCTCCTCTTCTGAAGGCTAAACATGCCCAGTTCTTTCAGTCTCTCCTCATAGGGCCTTGTTTCCAGTCCCTTTATCATCCTTGTTGCCCTCCTCTGAACCCTCTCCAGTTTGTCTATGTCCTTCTTAAAGTGAGGTGCCCAGAACTGGACGCAGTACTCAAGATGAGGCCTAACCAGTGCCGAGTAAAGGGGAATTATCACTTCCCGTGATTTGGAAGCTATACTTCTATTAATACAGCCCAAAATTGCATTTGCCTTCTTTGCAGCCACATCGCATTGCTGGCTCATATTCAGTTTGTGATCTACCACAATTCCAAGATCCTTCTCACTTGTAGTATTGTTGAGCCAAGTGTCCCCCATTCTGTAACTCTGCATTTGGTTTCCTCTCCCTAGGTGCAGCACTTGGCATTTATCCCTATTAAATTTCATTCTGTTGTTTTCGGCCCAGCGCTCCAGCCTATCGAGGTCACTTTGAATTTTGTTTCTGTCTTCCAGAGTATTAGCTGTTCCACCCAACTTTGTGTCATCTGCAAATTTGATAAGCATTCCCTGTACCTCCTCATCCAAGTCATTAATAAAAATGTTGAAGAGCACCGGGCCCAGGACCGAGCCCTGTGGTACCCCGCTCGTTATCTCTCCCCAGTTTGAGAAGGAACCATTGATAAGCACTCTTTGAGTCCGATTCTGTAGCCAATTGTGGATCCACCTGATAGTTGTTCCATCTAGCCCACTCTTAGCTAGCTTACTAATCAGGATATCATGAGGCACTTTGTCGAAAGCTTTGCTGAAGTCCAGGTATATAATGTCCACAGCATTCCCACAGTCCACAAGGGAGGTTACCCGATCAAAAAATGAGATCAGATTAGTCTGACAGGATTTGTTCTTTACAAATCCATGCTGGCTTCTAGTAATCACTGCATTGTATTCAAGGTGCTTGCAGACTGACTTCTTTATAATCTGCTCAAAAATCTTCCCGGGGATTGATGTCAGACTGACTGGCCTATAGTTCCCAGGTTCCTCCTTCTTGCCCTTTTTGAAGATGGGAACAACATTTGCCCTCCTCCAGTCATCTGGCACTTCACCTGTCCTCCATGATTTCTCAAAGATAATAGACAGTGGTTCTGAGAGTTCTTCTGCCAGTTCCTTTATTACTCTAGAATGCAGCTCATCAGGCCCTGGAGATTTAAACTCGTTCAGAGTAATCAGGTGCTCCTTGACCATTTGCCTATCAATCTCAAGCTGCAATTCTGCCCCTTCAGTCTGCACTTCAGGTTTGCCAGGGGGGTCATAGACCCTCTTTTGGGAGAAGACCGAGCCGAAGTAGGAATTGAACACTTCTGCCTTTTCTTTGTCTTCTGTTATCAATTTGCCATCCTCATTGCATAGTTGAACCACCAGTTCTTTCTTCTGTCTTTCTGTATCTGAAGAAAGCTTTTTTGTTGCTTTTAGCATTCCTCGCTAACCTTAGCTCATTCTCAGCTTTAGCCTTCCTGACACTATTCCTGCAGTTCTGTGCTACCTGCCTGTACTCTTCCCCTGTAGCCTGTCCTTCCTTCCACTTCCTATACGTGTCCTTTTTTGTTTTCAGGTCATCTTTGAGTTTATTGTGAAGCCACATTGGCTTCTTCTGTTGCCCTCTGCCTTTTTTCCTTGTGGGAATTGTTTGCAATTGTGCCTTTAAAATTTCCTTTTTTAAAAACTCCCACCCCTCCTGGGCTCCCTTTCTCGTGAGAGTCACTTGCCATGGGATCTTACTAATCATTGTTCTGAGTTTGTTAAAATTGGCTTTCCTAAAATCCAGGGTACGTGTTTGGCTACACTCAGCTTTTGCTTCTGTTAGAATCAAGAACTCAAGTATAACATGGTCACTTTCCCCCAGAGTTCCCGAAACCGCCACTTTATCCACTAACTCGTCTCTGTTGGTTAGAATCAGGTCAAGGATAGCCGATCCTCTAGTTCCTTCCTCCACTTTCTGTAGGAGGAAGTTATCAGTAGGCTCCACATAGTGACACAGAATACAGGCCTGTGGCTCATGCTGGCTCAGCTTGTCTGAGCGTGGAAAGCTAAGCAGGGTCAGGCCTGGTTATTACTTGGATGGGAAACCCCTCCTCTAGTTTCCTGCATTGAGCAGGGGGTTGGACTCGATAGCCTTGTAGGCTCCTCCCAACTCTATGATCTATGAATCTATGATTAGCAACAAAAACAATAATTCATTACAACCCATTGCAAAAAGGGACACTGAGAGAGCATGACTGAGCAGAAAGTTCTGAGAATATCCACAATACTCACAATACCTGTCGCGTCACTCCCGGGTCCCCGGCACTGCATTTTTCACGTATCATAGAAAACCAGCGTAAAACAGCCGTGAACAGCAAATTACAGCAGTTTTACGCTGGTTTTCTATGGAACTTATGTAAAAAGCGCAGTGCCGGGGACCCGGAAGAACCTCTCCCCGGCTCCTCTACGGGGAGATGTGACGAGCCTGGGAAAGGTAAGTTCAGGGGGGTCGAACGGGGTGAGTTTCGTCCCTGCTTCCACCACCACCCTGTCGATTTTCGCCACTTCCCTAGTTGAGGAGCGATCGCAGCTGTTGACAATGGCAGTAAGAAGGTAGACTCATTGAGGGAGGGGGTCCATTCAGGGTGCCTGACCCAAGAGCCCTCAAAAACCTGGAGCCAGCATTGCAACCCACGCTCACCCAGGCAGAAATCCACACACTCCAGACTCTCACATGTTCACCCCACTCTTATCCCCGTGCACACAGCAAAGATACACATACAAAAACCACAGACAGATCCCTCTTAAGCCCACACACACATTGCTCCAGACACTACCTGTCCAGCCTGCTGCTGCCCAGCCACACACATACACACACACACACACACACACCACACACACCTTGCCAGGCACACAGCAGATTTTTTCATTCTAAAAATCATTAGTGAAGTTCCAGCCAGTGCAATCACCATCTTGTGACCAAGAAAAAAAAAGGGAACAGAGGTATTCTGCTCCATGCAGGTGCCACCTCCTCTTTCTTAATGAATACGTCCAATAGGCTATGAACACCCAGAATAAGCACCTATCCTTGGAGTAAAACATCCAGGTCCTGCGCAAGGACAAGAGAGCCAGAACAGGACCATTTTTGACAATAAGGCAGAGTTTTACTCCTAGACACCCTGCCTCATTTCCTGTCTCTCAGCTTGCTGCACAGAATGTACTGAGCACGTGCACCCAGCCTAGGAAGCCACAGAGCTTCTAAGACCAGGACAGGACAGGCCAGTCTAGGCAAGTGCAGCGGCAAGCTCACTGTGTTTGCAAGGTATTGTTTGAACTCACTGAGAGAGAGGTGGGGAAGAGGGGAAGAGGAAGGGGGTCACTGTGGGGGCCATCCCCCAACACACATACACATACAATAGCATCACATCTACCTCCCGCTTGTCATTAGAGCAACCCAGTGAAGTAGGTTAGGTTTGGAGGTGGTAAATAACACAAGATCACCGAGTGAGCTTCATGGCTGAGTGTGGATTTGAACCCAGTTCTCCCCTTTTCAAGTCGAGCACTCATCTACTATACTACATTTGCTTTTAATCAAGATAATAAATAGTTGGCCTGCACAAATTTTATACTAAATCAGTTTTTATTGAAGGATACACCAATGCAGGCCAAACTATGGATAGACCAGTGTGGTTCTATTAAGGGGTTTGTGGGCACTTGTTGGTAAGAGAGAGGAAATCTGAAAGATAGGTGCAATACTGGAATCATCATTATCTAGTTTCCCTCTGATATAGTAAGCCTTTCATGGCAGCAACAGTGTTCACCTCTTCTGTAATTTGCTTTGCTAACACTGCCATGCACAGGGATGTAGCTAAGTGTACAATTTTTATCAGTGCATATTCATAACTTGGAACATATGTCACACATGCATTCAAAATCTATATGGATATACAAAAATATATCACATGTTAGGGCAATAGTTACTCATCATTACATGTGCTTCATCTGTCTGTGTGTTTCAGTCATTTTTACTTAAAAACTAATCCCCATATTTATTAGATTCAAAATTACCCTGTCATATTTATTTGGAAATCTGTGAATAATTTAGATTTGTATCAAATTAACCCTCCCAACTGCTAAGATCTTAATTGCAATAATAAATCATAGACATAGTTTAAAAATATCTGTGAAGTGCAGACCAGAATTCTATGATGTGTCACACAGCAAATTAATACATCAATTAACTTTCTATCTGTTTACTGTAATTTCAAGATCAGTCATTAGGCCATGATTAATAATAATAAAAAAATTAAACTGTTTTACACAGCTGGTTGTTCTTGAAGCATATCACCTGCTTCTAGAAGAAAATTATTATTTTACTCAGAAGCTTGAGAAAACAAGTAAACACCTTTTTCAAGCTGAAATCACCTGCTTTCATTTGTAGAGAAGGCCACATCAGGTTCTTTGAAAATCAAGGCCCCATTCAAATCACTTTCCATGGAGAAATCTCAACCTGTTAAGAGGCTTGGGCTCTTATACCCTTCCCAAGAATACATGGTGAGGTTAGGGAGATCCCATATTCAGATG
Source organism: Shinisaurus crocodilurus (assembly GCA_021292165.1). Taxonomy (NCBI): domain Eukaryota; kingdom Metazoa; phylum Chordata; class Lepidosauria; order Squamata; family Shinisauridae; genus Shinisaurus; species Shinisaurus crocodilurus. The sequence continues at coordinate 219,295,344 of CM037879.1, read as the reverse complement.
AACATGATAGAGCACTGCTCATTTGTTACTTTCTCTGTGCAGTGCAGGTGGTCAGGTTTGGTGGGAAAGTGCAGGCATACTCAAGACTCTTATCAGGTTAAAATTTCTCTCCAGAATGTGAAACATGAATTACTAAATCTATAGTTGCATGATGCCTGATCTCTTCAGTAACTTCATAGATTTCATAGATCATAGAGTTGGAAGGAGCCTACAAGGCTATCGAGTCCAACCCCCTGCTCAATGCAGGAAACTAGAGGAGGGGTCTCCCATCCAAGTAATAACCAGGCCTGACCCTGCTGAGCTTTCCACGCTCAGACAAGCTGAGCCAGTGTGAGCCACAGGCCTGTATATTCAGATCCACTTCAAAACAATCTTCACTGCCCCATCACCTTTGTGTGTGTTCTCTTTCTTTTCCTATCTAGCTCTTCTCCCCACTCTCTCTCTCTCTCTTGCTTTCCCTTTTTTAAATAAAGCAATCCAAGAAAATAAGCCTCATTGTGCAATTCAATATCATTGGCTTTGTACTGTTCATTTAAGTAGGCATTTTTGCCAAATTCAAATCCCCGCTCGGCCATGAAACTCACTGGGTGACTTTGGGCCAGTCACTGACTCTCAGCGTAACCTACCTCACAGGGTTGTTGTGAGGGTAAAACGGAGAGGAGGAGGAGGAGGAGGAGGAGGATTATGTAAGCTGCCTTGGGTTCCTTTCAGGAAAAAAGGCGGGGTATAAATATAATAAAGAAAGAAAGAAAGAAAGAAGCCATTTCCTAATTGCTGGCATTACCCAATGATCTAGCAGGAGAAAACCCTGTGCTCTGTAATGGTGGAGGTGGGGTGAGGAGAAGAGTTCATCAGTTTTCAACTGCACTCATGGCTTTAGGCCTGCCTGAAAAGAATAGTAAGAGAGGCAAATTCATGTAGGACAGGGGTGGACAACATGTGTCCCTCCAGATGTTTTTGCCTACAACTCCCATGATTCCTCACTATTGACTATGCTGGCTAGGGCTGATGGGAGTTGTAGGCCAAAACATTTGGAGGGTCACAAGTTGCCTACCCGTGATGTAGGGATTGTGGTTGAATGCTCATGCCGAATTCTTACTTAGGAATCGTGTAGCGCCTCAGTTCTTACAAACAGTAAGAAGAATGAGCTGTTATACGAAAGAAGTGTGAGTTCCACCTTGCCACCATTGCTCCACTGTGAGCCATTTTCATGTGTCTTCTGTGGTGTCCCTTGTGTAATCAAGACACAGAATGGCCACCTTTCTACAAGGTAATTAGTGACACTTCCCCACAACTAGAAACTCCATTACATGCATCCAGTGGTATTCTGTGGCTGTTTGGCGTGGGCAAGACTTGTGCCACTCCATGTACCCCTGCAGTTTTTGGGCACTGGATGCAAGGGCAGTTCTTTTATGCCTGTTGTTGCTCAGGTTTGTTTGTATGAATTGGATTTCCTATGACTACCTCTGTGGTAGACAAAAACTCCCTTTTCCCATTAATAAGAATTCTGTTTGCAGAACAAACATACATTGGGATTCAGAAGGTCACCAACATCCACCTAATGTTGTCTTTTTAATTATTTTTTCTTTTACTAGGCACCTTAATAATGAACATGCATTGGATGACAGAAGCACTGCTCAGTGTCGGGTACAAATGCAGGTGGTTCAACAATTAGAAATACAGGTTTGGGAAAATATTCATCTTCTGGATATGTTTGACTTCCTTGAGGAAATATTCTGCTTTTTAATTATACTGCATGCATACATATACAGGCAGTCCCCAGGTTACGAACGATTTCCGTTCTTAAGAATGTCTTTAAGTTGAATTTGTATGTAAGTCGGAACAGCATAGCGTTCTATACGTTAAAATCGGCATTTGCGCAAATTGTGTAGTATACTACACTATGTACTCTATGTAAATGATGTAGCGCCAGGGAACCCAGAAGTCCGTTCTTAAGTATGGGTTGACTGTAAGTCAGACGTTCTTAACTTGGGGACTGCCTATACTCATTACCACAGATAGCCAAGCATGAGTAGTCATCTGTTGCTAGTAGCAGCACACTGTCCTCTCACCTGAGCTCCCCATGTTCCCCTTCCGTTCTAGGGGTGAGCAAGGCTCATATGTGAACGATTCAGTTTGCATGTAGGAGTCTTATAGCTGTACCATGCCCTCTTCAGCTGGCTCCTAGTGCATCTTGTTATAAGAGTGAGAGAGATAGTGTTAAAGCCATAAATATTATGCTATAAAAGGTTGAAGTAGGATATTTTTAGAGCTCCAGTGCTTGCTGCCCCTCTCCTGAAGGCTAGCTTGCAGAACAATATTCATATAACGACTTCACTTTGATAGCTTTTATCATATGGTGTGGCTCTCAACATGATATTCTTTTTGTCATGTGTGAGCAGTAGATATCCATAGTTCAAACATAATAAAATTATCACCCCTTGATTGGCTCATGTAGATCAGCCTTCAGTCACCCAGATTATAGATTTGGTTATGTTGGGTGCGGTATTGGGAGAGATCCCTGATAACTTTTAGTGCAGGGGTGGGCAACTTTGAGAGTCCTGGGGGCCATTTTTGTCCCCCGGATCCCCCCTCCCCTCAGGATGCACCTACCCACTGCCCCCCTCCATTGCACACAAAAAACCCAACTAAAATATTTTTTAAAAAACAACATCCAGAGTGGCAACAGAGTGCCCAAAGGGTCAAAATTAGCTTGTTTTCAAGCTACAGGGCACTAAAAGGGTAGAAAGGGTTCAAACTGGCTGCTGCAAATGCCATTTTGTTTTTTAAAAAGCACAATTTTGTTTATTTTTACAATTTGGGGGGCACTGGGGGGGAATGGAAGTTGCAAGCGGTCCTGCCCACCCCTGTTCTAGTGCAACAAGGTAAGGAAGCAGGTGACTGCCAGACTGTGGGGCAGATGAGAGCTGAGTGGACTGGACAGTGGAACAGTGAAGAGTTCAGGAAGGATTCAGATGACTTTGGCAGGACATTTGGTTTCCTGGTTTCCTGGACAGAAAACATCTTCCATCTCCTGCATTAAGTATGTTTTTAATTAAAGATGCTCTTCCAAAATAGGTTGACAAACAATGGAAAATTGAATAAAATTTGTGAAATTCTTTTACATTTTACTGTTGGGGAGCTTGCTTTAGTTAACCACCCCAAGCCCTTGGGAAGGGGTGGGCTATACATCTAAATACTTTTTCAATTGCCACGTGCATTTCTGTTTTGTACTTAGTAGCACCTTGCACTGAATCTAACAGAAAATGCAAGCACGGATCTTTATACACTTGGCTAGAAAATAAGTCTTAAAGATTAAGCTTTAATGTTTTGATTCCCACAAGGTTATTAGTTGTTTTAGGGTATTCAAATTAACCTTTCTAGAATACTGCTTTTAAGGTTTTTATCTTCTTCATACATTGTACTTTTTTGTGCTTTTTAAAAAGTTTGCATGATCATTTTTTCTGCGTTTTGGATAGTTGGGTGCTATCCATATCTGAAACTATATTGTTCTTTTGAGTGCTGTGAAAATCAATTGGGAATCAGTTATAATAAAACTAAAAGGGAGGTTGCAAATAACCCCTGATATGTTTTCTGAAGCATGTTGAAGGGTTTCTTAAGGAGCTATTTACCATTTACAAAGGCTCTGTTTTAACATGAAAAGCCGAATGGGGTTTCAGCTTGCAGGGTGACCAATTAGGAGTTCTTTTTTTCCCCCTTTTGTGTGACTGATAGAAAAGTAAGGTCCATCAGTTGTAATGAGACCCAGTACAGTGTAGATGTCGACTTAGTGGCAGAGTTCAGCATTTCACACTGCCTGGTCCCTGTCACTCTATTGAATTAGATTGATGATGGCAGATTGCAGGGGGCACTAACTGGACCTCAGTGGGAATGGATGAAGTGTGCAGACAATCCTGGCAGGCACTGTGCTATGAGGACCCTTCACCTCTTCACAGCTGTTGGCACTAGTCCATTGCTAACAGTGTCCACAGGACTTTAAAGAGACACTATGGGCCATCTAATTTATGGTCCTAGTAACTTGTTACTGTCGAGGCAATGGTGACCTCAATTCTCTTATTGACAAAAAGATGAAGTATTATTTGTTTTCCCTGACCTTTTAAACATGAGGAAAGCTACATAGGCCTCTTCCCACCCCGACCCCCAGAAGAGCCAAAGTTGCCTTTCTTTGTATATAGGTGTCTACTGACATAGGATTTCATATGCAGGAGCCATTACCCTATAACAGTCTCCAAAGATAAGATGTATCACATGAGATAAAATAGCTGTATTAGTCATTTCTAAAATGCTTCTGATCCCACTCTTTCTTTAACAGCTTTCTAAAGAACGTGAACGTCTTCAGGCAATGATGACCCACTTGCACATGCGACCCTCGGAGCCCAAGCCATCTCCAAAACCTGTAAGTGCATATTGCTTTATAAACAGTAAATAGGCCCACGAATGTAACAGACTAAGAAAATGAACAATTTAGTGACAGTTGGAAAACAATGAGTGTGATGAAAAATATGGCAATAAAATGAAGCCTAAAATGCAATAGCTTGTCAAATTGTATGTTTCTTTAAAAGTAATGCTATCTTTTACAAAATCTGTCCAATCTGCACCATAGGTGACACTAAACAAAGTACACCTATAAGTGCACAAATCACTGCCTTGCCGCTGAAGCTAGAAAGAATATCTTCTTGGAAATAGGCTCACAGATATTAAAAAGAAAGCTATTTTGAAAAACCTGAAGTTCAGTTGACTCAGTAGCAGTAAAGGAAAAAGTTAGAAGGGTAACTCAATGTGTACAAGGGTACACCAAAATAAGTGGGGCGGGGGGGGCGTAATGGTTTAGCCTTTCTTTTAAAATATAAGCTACAAAGGCATTGCCCTTGGAACACATTTGCTTTTGGTTATAGCAAAGAATTTCTTTATTCATTCATTTTATTTGTATGTATGTCACCTTTCAGGGGGAAACCCTCTCGATAGTGTTAGGGAGGGGCAAAATATTTATTTAACAATGACATTCTCAAGGCCTCAGTGAGATCTGTTCTGCTTTTGACTCAGACTTGCACAAGCTCTGAGTTACTGATATTGCATTATTTGTCTATGCTTGGAATAGGAAAATATAGTAGAAAGATATATGGTAACTTTTTTTATAAATAGCCGTTTTAAACATATCTGCATGTTGTACATGCATTTTTGCACAAGTAATGTCAGGCTACACCACCAGTTTCATAAGTTTACTTTGGGTAAAAGATGAAGGATCTTGGTTTCAGAATTCCACAAATGTAGGTGAAACCAACAAGGTGTTTTATAAAGCACACTTCTATATTACATCCTGTTAATGATTACATAAAAGGGCAGAATAGCCTGTCTCTTCTGTTTCAGAACTGTGTACATCAAAGATTTTTGTTTGAGGGCACACATTATAACTTGATGAATAAAAAAGTGTTCACATTCATTAATACCCCACTTCTGAATTTCAACTCTTGCTTTTATATCAAATTGTTTTCCGCTCTAAATTGCTCAGTGCCCTCTGTGTATGTTGAGATTTTAGCATATGAAATATACACTGCTGAAATATTCTTGAGTTTTAGTTTTCACAAAGGATATTTCTGCCATCCTTAAGCATCTTGGTTTGGGTTCCAAATTATCCTGAACTGTGTAGAAAATGCTTTACAAAATACATTCGCATTACCTAATTATTTTAACCTCAAATGAGCTGAAGTCATTCCAAATTTTGGAAATATCCTAACTTTACTGTTGTGACTGTTTCATTCCAATAAAATTATTTTTCTCATTGCTTTCTATAGTATAATGTAGATAATCACATGACAGAATAATTGTCTCATAAATCCATCAAGAATCTGCAGCTTGTTCTTTTCCAATTAATTATTCAATCAGTAAATTTTTTAAAACTCCAGCAGCATGGTTACATCTACACTAATAAAGAATTTTCAGCCTATAATCCAAAACAGAACCTGAATGAATAATGTAATTGAAGTATTACATTACATAAACCACACATGAAAGAATTGCTAATTGCGTTTGATGGTGGGCAATTAATACAGAATCTTAGATGAGCGATTTAAAATGAAACCACAGTTTAAAGTTCCCTTTGGAACCAGAGATATGTGAAGTGGTGAACTGTACTACTGGCCTAAAATTGGTTTGAAAGGAGAGTGGTCAATACAAAATATAAAAAAACCCTAAAATTTATACACTGTACAAAAGAAGCTTCAAAATTGATATGATAGTAGAGATTTATGGTCTCATGTGCAGTGGCTCAGTTGAGACGGCCCACACATTTGATAAATATTAATAGCATGAATTTATTACCAAGGAGAAATGAGCTCTGTTGGTTCATCACTGCACCCTTAACAGCTATCAGTACATGAACACAAGGTGCAACCGCACTGTCTATTATATGACCCCATTTACTTTCTGAATGGTACTTCATTAAATGGTACCTTTTGGCCATGCTATGGATGGATGAAAATCAAAGTTATCAAGGCTGCGAGTCCTGAATAATGAGTTTCACCCAACCTTGAATATATTCAGATGAGCAGAGGTGGCTAAGTGCTCATCCTAGGTTTTACATGCTTTTCTTTAGTTAATAATAAATTCTATTTTATCAGCTCACGATTGCATGCCTACAAACATGTTACGCTTATTATTGCTGGCTAGTAGAATAACTTACCGTAACACTGTAAACATAGTGGTTTGCATACATACTGACCTTTGCATTTCCAGACCTTTTGTAATTTGTGAATATGTGAATATGTTTGCAATATATATGCTTTTCCAAGGCAAATTAAGGTAAAACTTTTAAGATAGAACTTTAGCTCTTTATTTTTATTGTGATAGGTTGAGGGGTTTGGAGATCAGGGAGGTATGCATTTAAAGTTTGAATGTATCTAAAGAGAATGTATTTCTGAAGTGAATCGTGTAAGGGCTATTGATAAATGAGATGAAATAAGCTATCGGCAATCAGTTCAAAGTTTTGTGTAAAAATAGCACAAGTCAAGACAGATACACAGTGCTTCTGTATCCATGCTTTTAGGAACTTAACAGATAGTTTTCTACCTCATGGGCAAGCTTAAACACTCACAAATTTATTGAATGCAGCGTTTAGCAACATTATCTTACTTTCCCCCCAATATGTACTTAACAAAGAATAACAGTTTGTGGCTTATTGGAAACAGATGCACTTGGGGATGCCTTGAGGGTGCCAGTCGTTATTATTAGACTGCTAATGCTCTTCTTCTGGCTGCTGCCCAAGAAAGAAGAACAATTAGCTGGCATATGTTAATTTTTGTTTCCCTAACAAATCTCTCTACTGACTAAACGTGTAAAACAAATCCACAAAGAAAGATCAATCAGTGCGGTACACCATTAAAAAGAGGTTTATCTTAAGAAGTGTATTTGGGATTTGAAAAGGCAGGTGTTATTAAATTATGAACAAAAGCCAAATTATCTCTGTTTAGTCACTTTAGGCACAGCCCACCGGTTGTCTTGCACAGCTACCATTCATTTCAATGGGACTTGGTACACAGGAGGACTTCCCTGTGGATTGTGCGTTTGTAATTTACTCCAGATAGAAGTAGAACAATTGATGTGAGCCATCCTGTTCAGTTCTGCACACTGCAGTATGCTGTGAAAATGACTATAGATTATCTCTGATGAGTATCAACTAAGTATAAGGCAGCAATCACTTTGGGTGTTGCTGCCCTGTGTATCAATTTTGCTAATTGGATACTATTTATGACAAAAGATGTATGGTAAATATGACAGCGTTAATATGCATTTTTGATAATGAGAAGCAGGGCTTTTCTTGCTGAGGGGTGTAATGAAGGGCACACTGTTAAACAGCTTGCATACATTCTCACCTTCTCCCCTCCCCCCCCCTTACCCTGACACCCTCTTTCCAGGGTACATCAGCCATAAGTGACACTGTAATCATAAATTGAAAATGATACTTCCAGAGGAATTGGCAAACTTGACATTTCATTATATTTGTTAACACATGCCACAAATGATTGTTAGTGAAGAAATTCCATTTCCCTCTCTCCATCTCCAATCAGATTTAATTTGAAAATTTTCAGCCTCCTCCGGCTAATTTGCAATTAAGACAATTTTGTTTGAATATGTAGTAATGTCATTACCATTCCACCAAATTAGCAAGGAGACTAAAGGTCAGTGTAAAATTTTCCAGCTGGCTGGAGCCTCTCATCTGAGATTTGGGACTAGGGGAAGGAAATCCAGCAGCATCACAATAGCAACTTATTTTAAGTCTCATTTGTCTAAAGCAAAGGCACCTATCTGTTGTGACTTCAGCAGGAGAGTGACCTGCCCGTCAATGGGTTCTGTCAGTAATAAGCTACAAGATTCTTTTGCAGGAAAACATAGTTGCAGTGAAGTCTTGTAGGACTAGGAGGGTAGTCCTAAGTAACATTGCTGAAGATTATTAGATAACCTCTAATAGCATCCTCTAATTAGAGTTCTTATGATACAATTTCATCCTGTAATTAGTTGAGATTGGCTGCTTCCTTTTGCAGCTTATTAATGGCAACACAGCTGTAGAAATGAATACACTCTCATTTGTCAAACCTTTTAAATACTTTTCCCCCCTTTTGCCTATATTCTTTCTCTGCTTCTTCCTGGGCCTCTTCAGCTAAATCTGGTGTCCAGTGTCACTATGTCTAAGAACATGTTGGAGACTTCCCCTCAGAGTTTACCTCAAACTCCCACTACACCAACAGCCCCAGTCACTCCAATTACCCAGGGACCCTCAGTAATCACCCCAGCCAGTGTACCCAACGTGGGAGCCATTCGAAGACGACATTCCGATAAATACAACATTCCCATGTCATCAGGTAAGTTATTTGTGGCTGGTGTGCGTGTGTTGACATCTAGAAAATCTACATAGTCCTTAAAGAACAAATTCCCAAATCCCAACACCTAGTTCAGAAAATGCATAGT
>CM037879.1:219258862-219281362 GCA_021292165.1 Shinisaurus crocodilurus | reverse complement strand
TACTGTGGTTTAGTAAATTGAAATCCCACCAATCCTGTTGCATCTTTCATATAGAACTGAGTTCCTGACTTGAACATTGATTCCATTAACATGCTGTGTCATCCTACATGCTTGCATTAAAAAAAAAAACACAGCAACAATCGAACTTTGAAAAATTATTTATTTTCAGAAGCCCAACGTTAGTGAAAAACATACCCACCAGCTTAGGCTATGGAGCAGCACTTAACGCAAGCTTACAGGTAAAACTGTTGAAGTATTCATTGATTTTACATGTTCGTTTCATTCTGGTTGTGGTGTTTCCTGTTATGAAACAGAACTCCCCATGTTTATATTTATGTGGACATTCTGGGCATTGCTAATAGGTAGGTTAATCACCCAAGTTGTATTACCTAGCACTGCAAAAAGTACTAGTTCCAATTCTCATTACTTTTGATGTGAAGAAGCAAGAAGGACACCCTGTGGCAAAATCTGGAACACTCGGTTTTGCTGCAAATGCTAGATTGATAGAAGCTTTTGCAAATGCATGTGGATATGCATTAATATTTATCCAAGCTGTCATGAATGATTTCACATCATAGTGTTGGGGAACATGGTGCTCATGGTGAAAACTTTAAAGTTTAATTATAAGATATAATTTTTATGCAGAAAAGGCAAATGTCAGGACTCCCTCATTTTGAGTTAAGTTCTGGTCATTTTTTCTTATAATCCAGCTGTTGCTTCCAGTACAAAAGAACTGCACACTGCATGTTAGGACACAAGGTTGAGGGTTTAAGTGCACTTTAGAGATAGAAATAGTTTGAAGGCAGAAAACATTGTGCATGTCAGTGTCAGAGCATATTTAATAGCTCCGTCCAGTGATGCAAGAATATGTGGGCAATTGTACCGTGTCAGATGTGGAACAAATGGCGCAAAGATGTTTCTAGTCATCATTTGGGCCTGTTTACATGTATATACATCAATACATATTAAGCTTCTTCCAAAGATCAAATGGCTAAGAATTTGACATCGTCTTTATTTTGCTAGGCTGCGCTGGCAGAGAGTAGTTTACCTTTGCTTAGTAACCCCGGATTGATAAACAACGCATCCAGTGGTTTACTACAGGCAGTCCATGAAGACCTCAATGGTTCGCTGGATCACATTGACAGCAATGGAAACAGCAGTCCAGGCTGCTCTCCTCAGCCTCACATGTAAGTGTGGTTAGAATCTTTTAGTGGGGAAAGTATTTTTTCTGAAACTCTGTGTTGCTTAACATGCTTTCAAATGCAGGTAAGAATATTCAAAAACTATCCACATGCTCTTGGAAACAGCTCTTTCAGTGCATGCTCTCACTCCCACATGAACAATTGTTTCCCATTCACCACATGAAGTGATTGGTGTAAGTAATGGGAAATGCCTATGTCCATGCAGAAAGAGTGCTTTTCCCACCTAGAATGGAAGGGGAAGCCCTTTCTCTGATGGATCTGTGGATTGTGGGATTGGGCTGCAGTCTTGCACACTGTTATTTGTAGATGCTCAAGCAATCCCTTTGGTTTAGACAGGACATGTGTGTATACGATTATGTAGCAGACTATAGCCTTGAGAAGTAGGCTGCTAATATGACTGCGATAGATGTTGACATTGCACTGTTCATAATACAGGGCTGTTGTTTTTACTTCAGCTCTGGTCATTGTTATATGAATATTTAGTGCAATCAGTTCCTCTTTCTATCAAACATCTGGACTCTTTACCAAAGTTTAGTCTGTACGATCACATAGCAAGAGCGGTCCAGTTAGGATTAGTTGTAATTTAACTATACTTGCAAGTCCATAACACGTTTATGGACTGTCACAGAGATACTGCACATTTATATAACTGTAAAATGGAAAGTTTAACTGTTACCCTGAGTTTACATAGAAGCTAGTAAAGTGTAACTTTTTCCCTGTCTTATAAATCAGTGTAATTACATATTCAACTTTAATTACTGGTGCGTCTGTATTGGCAAGGTTTATATGTTATATTTTATGCAAGACTACGATTCCTATTAATATTTAGCAGCTAACTATATCATTAATTACTCTAAAATCTTTCCCTCACCATCTTTTTAATGCAGCTCAGAGAGTGGCAGTATTAAAAATTGATGTATTGTAGATTTCAGAAATGTGTATGAAGCCTAAGAAATGCCTGGCCTTAATCAGGGGTGTCAAACGTGGCAGTTTCTTGTTTAGTAAATAGTAAAACACGTACCTTGGAGGTATCATTTCCCAGGTTATTTATATAATAATTAGAGATGTGACATCTAAGTAGACATAGATATAAGTTTGCTGTAGGATGGTTCTTTTTAATGTACAATTATGTCCTTAGTTAATGATAGTATCTTTGTATTTAAAATATTGTACCCGATCTGTCTTTATTATTTAATTTTCTCTTTCATATTTTCCATATTTATTATACATGTAATGCTGGAATAGTAATTGCACGTAAAGCACTATAGGGCTTTCTAGTACATTTCAGAGATGTGCATTTTGATTTGCCTTTATACACTGTGAGATTTCCATTTGTTGTGCTTCCTGCTTTATTTCTCTTGCAAGGCCAGTAAATATATTATCTTACATTATCATTATCTTATATGATGTTTAAGATCATATACCTAATTGCTTCATTTGCCATGTATTGCATCACCTTGGGGAAAAATCTTATACACACACACTGGTGAGCGAGAACATTAACGTGCTTTTGCGAGTTCCAAACCATTACTTTTTTTCAAAACGGAAAAATTTGTCTTTTGGAAGTGTCTTTAGATGTATTAAATAATACAAAAGAAGTAATAAAACTTGAAGTAGAAAGAACATGAATATAAGCTCTTGAGAGCAACACTACTCTAAAACAAGTAAAGTGAGCCATCACACAAAAGTTTTTATATCCCGTGCTGTATTCTATCAACCATGCATTGGGTAGCTTGAGGCCTTTTACTTTTAGCAGTTCTCCTGAGTATGCTAATGCTCTCTTTCTGTCTAAAATGCCAAGACAATAAAACTTTAAAGAGCAAACAAGAGTTAGATCATGTGTATTAAAAACAGCTATTTCACAGAAATGAATGACATTTACTATTTAAAATTGTTTGGTAACAGTGTAGCAGATCTCTCTCTCTCTCTCTCTCTCTCTCTCTCTCTCTCTCTCTCCCCCCCCCCATCTACCTCTATTTGTTGTACTGAGCTATGCATGCTAATTGTGCATGACATATGCCACATATACCATGTACAATCATCATACACTGCTCTGTACGCTATGCAAAGTGATTTTTGCATACTACAGAGTGTATGGGTATGTTTACAGATAACGCCTATTGTAGATTATAGGAATAATTTCAGTTTAAGAGATGAACAACTATACAGAAGGAGCAACAAAAGCTAAGTATCAGAAATGATGGGGCGGGAAGAAGGTAACAGCCCCCCTAACTACACTAGCACATAACTGTTTAGGATGGGCTGTAATAGCAGTACTATAGTGCAGCGTAACAGAACACATTATAATATCAGTATCTCAAGAATACTATGTCAGTATTACAAGTGGATATGCAGACACAAACTAATAAGATCAGGGTGGCAGATGGGTAGCCATAATTCATAACAGAAGTTATGCATTATTTGCAAAATAGTTGGATGTTGTAGAACTTATGTCAGGGCCCTGGTATTTTTGTCTTGACTTGGGAGATATTTTAGAAGAGCTCCAATTAGGCAGCAAAGTAAACAACCTGAATCAGGATGAAATAAAACTACGGAGTAAAGGTGAAAGCAATGGAAATAAAAGGCTTACAGAATCTTTGCTCTTAAAATGTATTTTGAATATATGCTATAGAGTCCTTATGCAGGCTCTGAATCCTCTTATTAAGAGTGGGAGCTCAGTGACTGGAACTCCTAATTACTTTTATTGTACATAAAGCAGCTGATTTGGATTGGGGCTAGAGCATGGGGGGAGGGGGTTCCAACACTTTCCCTTTCTGTAGATTCCCCACTTTTAAAGATAAAACTGTGTGTTTGTGGCATGCAGGCAAAGGCTGGCCCTGATCCAAATTGGACTTTGTGGCTGCTCTTTGTAAAATAGAAAGAAATTGGGAGTTCCCGTTATGAGATTTCCCTGGTATGTGCAGTTTGACTCCTAAGTTTTCTCTGCAGATAACTGTCAAGTTGGACTGAGGTTTACCTTCAGGTTCATTGGACCATAGCCTGGTAATTATCCCATTTTCAGACAGTTGTATTTGTTGCTGAAATCCCAAACAGCATAGGAGTCAACATCACAGGAAGCAAATGTGATTCAATGTGCATCTCCTATGCAAACTGGGATGATTTTAATCACATTTTGTTTATCTTGTTCAAATTGCCGCCTGAGAATGCCTTCCTTTGAATTCCAGATGTCTGTTATTTACTCAGTGTGGAGGAACATGTACTCTGCACATGCAGACAGGTCCAGTTCTTACTCCTTACTTGTTCCTTCCTGGCCTGAGTCAAAATGATCTTGAAAAATCAAAACGGCTGTATGAGAAATGCCCCAGAGTGTATAATGAGATCAAATGTTATTATTTTGTATGGGATGAAGGAACATTGTTTACACAAAGCTCAGAAGGACTTACCAAGGCAACAGAGAATTTAATTGAGCTCCCAAACCTCAGAACTCTAGAATTCTGTTTTTGTGCTGAGTTGCCCTCACCCCTCATTTCTTTGACTTCTGATCCCACAAACTAAAGCCTCATTCAGACATTACTAAAGCTGGTAATGCCCATAGAAAGTGATCATATGGGTCCACCAAGTGACATGGGTCTTTCCCACACCCACACATTTTGGGCTCGATGATACCAAGGATGTCCAGGTACCCCACCATGAAATTGGTTGACCTATAATGAAAAATAATATCTGAAGTGATATTGTCTTATGTCAGTGTTCTCCAACCTTGGGTCCCCAGATGTTTTTGACCTACAACTCCCAGCATGCCCAAGCCAACGTAGCTGGCTGGGGCATGCTGGGATTTGTAGGCCAAAAACATCTGGGGACCCAAGGTTGGAGAACACTGGTCTATGTCATACATGCAATTAGATACGTTATTCTTCAAGCATTAGTGTGCAGAGGTTTGCATTTGGCGCATGACCTTTGGGTAGCTTTGTTATTTGTGAACTGGCAACATTGACTGCTATCATGTTGTAATACCAGTTTTCCTGTTTTGGATTCCTACACCCATGCAGTTGCAGCAGGAACAATGGAGAAGAATTGCAGAAATGTTATTTTCTAATATTAACTATTCTCAGAGTCTCCACTGCTTATGTTCAGCATTTGGTATGCCTTCCATTGCATAAACGGAACCAATTTGCCTGAGGGACAAAATGCATTTTCTCTTTGAGTGAAAAAGGCCATAGGAACATAGGAAGCTGCTTTATACCAGGTCAGACTATTTGTCCAACTAGCTCAGTATCTTCTAGTCTGACTGGCAGCGGCCCTCTAGGGTCTTCCACAACAACATTAAGGATTCAGAGTCAGAACTGGGTCACACATGCATGTTAATCACTTGCATACCACAGCATCAAATGCTGACCTGCATTGGTGAATGAATGGGCCATCATAGAACATATTCAGCCAAATCAAAAAGGGCCCCCTCACCACTGCAGCAAAGTCTGGGGGTGGGGGAGATTGCCAGGGTGCATGACAGAGGCGCAACACATACAGGCACACAATGGGCGAGATGTTGGGCCTAGGGATGTGCTGACGCTGGGAAGTCCAGCTCGTTTAAGCTTGATGGACTTCCTGCCCGCTTCCAATCCGATGATCGGAGGTGGGCTGAGTCCAGGGGGTTTCCGTGGATTTCTGTCTCTTAAGACAGGCCGCAGTTTGTGCATTTTTTTAAATGCTAAGGAAATTTGTGCAAATTGCGCTATTTGTGCAACTTTACGCAAATTGCGTAAATCGAGGTATTTTGAATGTTTTTCACAAATTCAGCACGTGAAAAGCATGCTGATGTAGTGTAATTTGTGTAAAATCAGCCAATCGTCCTAGACCCATATGCTTTTTGGATGCTAATTTGCAAAAAAACATGCAAAATGCCACCATCTACGCAAATTGTGTAAAGTTATGCAAATTGCACCATTTGCACAAATTTCCTAAGTGTTTAAAAATAATGTGCAAACTGCGGCCTGTCTTAGAGACAGAAGTCCACGAGCTGGCTCAACTCGCATCATAACAAGTCAGCGCCAGCACAGGGCTTGTGAACCAGAATCCGGGGGACTGAACTGTGAAAATCCGTTGGATTTTCATCCCCCTATTGAATATCTCACACATCCCTAGTTGGGCCACGTTCTCCCTGGTTCTCATGTGGCTGTGAGCGAGAGGCAGGAATGAGACTTAGAAAAGCTTGTTTCCTGCCAAGCAGCATAGAGCAGTGGTTCTCAACCTTTTTTGCCCGATGCACCCCTTTCACCATATGTCAGAATATCATTCCCCCCTTTCCAAGATTGTCTGACTTAATCTGTGTCATACAATAAGGTGTGATGTCCTGTAGATTATGTACAAACTGTAGAATTGTAATTTGTAGAAAGATCAGTATTCCAACCATTTGAGTCTGTGGTCCCAATTCCCCCATGGAAACCTTAAGATTCCCCCCTGGGGGGAATTCCCCCCTGGTTGAGAACCCCTGGCATAGAGATTGAGCAGGAAAGCAGCATGGTGTCACCTCAAAAACAGTGCTTTACACTAGAGTCAGTTGAGTGCCATCATGCCAAGTAATCAAGCTATGATAGATCAAGTGATGTAAATGCATGTGTGAGCCAGTTCTATACCTCTAGGGTTTACAGGGGTTGGCCTAAAGCAAGTAAGTTTTTCTCCCTCACCTTAAACCATTGATAGGAAAAGATTTTGCTATTTCCTCACTTGTTTTCAAAGCACTAACACAGGAAAGAACTGTGGACTATTCTGTGAAGGTGTTTTTGTATAGCCATCCCAGTGTATTACTTAGCCCATACACACAGCATTCTTATACTCTGCTTCATTTTAAAATATTGGAATTAGTTGAAGCTCTATTGTGCACCTACAATCTTGTGATATCTATGCATATATATTTGCTGCAGAGGTTACATTTGACTGAAACCGGGAGGTAGCAAAAATGTGCTGCGGAAGAAAGGAATAAGGATGGAAGGTAATCTGAAAAGATGAACGTACATGAGCTCAGTCAGTCTTTCCTTCTCCAATTTTACACTGTGCAAGAAAAGGGAGTTTTAGCTCTGCATAGCTTCAGTCATCCCTTTCCAGCCTTTGTATTCTGCTGCCTTTCCCAACCCCTGTCCTCTCTACCTTTCCAACTTTTGCCCAGCCTAGATCTTCTTCTTTGCAGTTTGATCTGCATAAACATAAAACTTTTTATGTTTTCAAACTTTTTTTTTATTCTTTAAATTTTATTTCCAAAGGCAAGTGTGATTATTCTGTTCTTAAGGTCTTTTTGAGGTGCTTCAGTTTGAAACCAGCCCATTGTCAGATCGTTCCCATATCTGATTATTCCAGTCCCCTACTGTTATGCTTTCACACTACTTACAGTAGGTTACCTAGCATTGCACTCTCAATCCCTTTCATTCCCTTGTGTTTTTAACTTCATAACATTCCTGTCCCCCTGTCTTTGCATTTTTGTATTTCTGCTTTTTGTCCCATCTCATGATACTTCTGAATTTACTTTGGAGGCTTGTTCTTCTATGAGACAAGGTTCTTGTTCACTGGGTGAGATTTGCACATGGAATATTATAAAATAAATCAAACACTTAGAGCTGTACCAAGCTTTGGGAAAATGATTGAGAATCATTTAATTGAGTCAATGATGATACCAGTGCTACTGCATTTTGTGAAATACTACCTCACGCATCAGCACCATTTCATCTTATTATTGTAATCTATTAATGCATCTATTAATGTTATGTTGGCACCTTTAATTTTGTAATCTTAAAAAAGCCCTGGAAAATAATTGAAAATACTACCTACAGTGTGATGTATTTTATGTGCTTTCTTGCTGGATTTAGTTTAGGATAGAAGATTGCTACTCATGGACTTCATGAGATGCTGAAGCTTTATCTGACCTTTTGTATCAGATTCACATGTAGGCTCTATCTGTCTGAGTGAACATTTCAGGTTTTAGGAGCACCACCTGGCATTTCAAATTGGCAAGCAAATTGAGCAGCAGAAAGGTAGCATTCTACCTTCTTGTTGCATTTAAATCTTTAATATCTGTACTGATGTTATGGACCATTATGGATGCTGTTGGGAGTGTGTGTATTTCTGGGGAGGGTGGAATCTGTGCAGCACCTGACATAGGTTGGTACAAAATAATTTTTTGGGGTAGAATTAAAATATTTTCTGTAATGGAACAGAAACTGTTCACAAGTAACATTCTCTTCTCCCCCCGCCCAGCCGCCCGCCCTCCAACCAACTCTCCAAAACACACATTTTCCTGTTCTCTATATTCACTTTATATTGTTTCACTTCGCATTTCAGATCTAGCCTCTTGTATTTTGCTTCCCTGCTCATCAACTCCCTGATCTTTCTAGCCTTATATGCTGTTGCGCTCAGCAGCCAACTGCAGCCCTTTATCATTTCCTCTTTAGTTGTTTAAATGTTACATGCCTTTGATCGAACAGTTGATGTTCCTTTTTTTATATAATATTCTAACCCCCATTTGTTGCACTTGCACAATTCTTTCTACTTCCTCTTAACAAAAAGATCACTCTAGAGATAGAGTGCCTGCAGCTGTCTTATGCTGAAAAGTGTCATATCCCCATAGTATGGATTGTGGAAGTTTGCAGGATCCTTTGGGGTTTTGCGGGATCTATATAGAAGCAAAAATGCATGGATGCTTTGTTGAAAACTTTATTCCATCCTCTTTTGAATTCTCAACAATTGGATATGTTTGTAGAGGCAGATTAATAATTCTTGGACCCTTGGGTCTCTCTCTCTCTCTCTCTCTCTCTCACACACACACACACACACACACACACACTCAGATGCTAATTGCTTGAATTTTAACTGCTATAGTTAAGTTTGTAACTATATAGGACCAAAAAAAATCCTACCAACAGAAAGATATTATCTCAGTTTGACATTCACAGGCTCTAGCCAGCAGAACAAAAGATGCTCAAATTGATTAGAGCAGCACTGGGAAGCTTACAGGGCAGGAAAGAATACTGTTTCATTCATAAACATGTAAGGACTATGGTTGGTTAATACATAATAGTGTATCACTTGAATGCCGTATCAAGTCATGTTTTGCATGTGTGACTCGACCTAGGCCTTCATAGATACAGCACCATAGATGGAATTTTCATATTACCTCCAACAAAAAGTTTTTTAGTGGGTTCAGTTCATAATCGACTGCCAGTTATTAAGAGCTGGTTCACATATGCATGTATATCACTTGACGACTGGAACATCAAATGATGGCTCGCATAAGAACAAATCCTGATTCAATGTACTTGTCTTCATTCACTACTTCCTGGCTTCTTAAACCAGTTTCCTGTGACATTTTTGAACTGGGAGACTGTTGTTTGAGCAATCCCTATAAAGCTATATTAAACCAGGATATCCTGGTTTGCTTTGCAGAGATCACTCCAGACACATTTTCCCAGTTTGGATATCATGGGAAAGTGTGGTTTAAAAAAACTAGGCAGTGTTGAATAAGCTACAAGAGAGGGGAGGAGGGAGCATGTATTCACGCAGCTCGCTCTTCATGCAACCAAACACATTTGTTGAAGCAGGAATGTTATTGAACACTGTACTTTTCTAAGGATCACCTGTTTTATTAGGTATAATTCTATCTGTGTTCTATATTCTATAATATTCTATAAATCTGACACACACATTCCACAGCAGACTGGCTTTTTCTGAGTCACACAGATTCCACGGACCATGTTTTTACTTTCTGGAATTGTATGCAAATTTAGTTGTATGAAAATATGGGGGGGAAACAACACCGACCAAAATTGTGCATCCCCCCCATAGGCTAACACATGAAAATGCAGATTTTTCATG
This sequence comes from Shinisaurus crocodilurus, assembly GCA_021292165.1. NCBI lineage: Eukaryota > Metazoa > Chordata > Lepidosauria > Squamata > Shinisauridae > Shinisaurus > Shinisaurus crocodilurus. Next base: position 219,271,340 of record CM037879.1, on the reverse strand, counting down.
TGTGTTTTTTCCACTTTTGGGGAGATTTGTGCATATGCGCATTAGTTCATGCGAATTTGTGCAACTGCATATTAGCGCACATGCGAATGAGCTTAAGTAGTACTAAATTCTACAAAAAATCCAGTTCCATCAATGAGCAGCTGACGGAATGAAAGATGCCTGACAATCCACGAAACACAGACAGAACGGATTTAACAACATCTGTACATCCCTAGTTTTGTGTTCCATAGTGATGCAAAGCTGGACCAGGGATAAGCTGGATTTGACCCTGGCCATACTAAATTCACAATTTCACACTTTAGCTGCAGTTCTTCTTTCCAGCTTCACATCTTTTATAGATTATGTTTGATCTCCTATGTTATACATAAAGTGTTTAGTTATTGTGACAGTATCCACAGTTACATAGCGTTTTGGTGTGGACATTTACACCAAAGCCTCCACAATGGTTTGACACTGTGAATTTCTTTCTTATATCCACTCCTTTTGCAATGCTGTCTCCTGTGTTCTTAAACAGCCTGATTGATTCAGCTAATGGCTATATCTCTTATTCAATATAGTTCTCAAATCTCACTTCCACCAGCCAGAGCATACTTTATATCTGTACAAGAGATCATTTCAATGATATTTTGGTTTCCCTGCAATCCCATTAACCCTCTTTGGTTGTTCTGTTTAATCCCTGGTAATCTACAAGGCATCTGACTCTTTTGCAGCTTTCCTGCTTCTCTTAAAAGAATTTCAGGTTATCTTTCTTCTTCCTCTGTTTTCTACCACGTTCAAAGCAGCCCACAGGAATCTTTCTGATTCATCCCCCCAGAGTAAAGAACAAGTGTTTCTACAAAACATGACCTCTTTTAATATGAAAATTGAACATTTCATGACCTTTGTCCAACTGCCAAATTAACTATATTGGAAATCTGCAGGGTATTTTTTTATAAACCAAACTGGAAAATACTTTCTCTTCAGTACAATATTTTAGAGTGCTAGCTATCTAAGAGGTTTTGAGGTGGAAATCGAAATTACTAACTTTCAGTGGTATCCCTATTCATAAGTACCGAGTCTCAATATTACTTGCTGCATTCCAAACAAATCAAATCTAGAGAATAAAGGTCAAGTAGTATATTGCATCTCTTGGGATAGTTACTCTTTAGTAGCCTTTTTCATCCTCTGTTCTTCTGTATCAACCCTTTCCCATTGCTTGTCTCTCACTGTTTTCTTTATGGCCATACAATTCCTTCAGTACAAACAGTCAGTGAAGGCAAATTTCACTCTAGCAGTTCTTGTTTACATAATAGATGTACATCACCACACAGACTAAGCCTTTCTGCCAACTTTAATGCTAAACCCATGGACCTAAACAATTCTAATACTTCAAATATAAAATACAAAACATTGCAGTTTTATACTTTGATGCTTCACGTTTTATTATTTCAAATGAGAAAATATAATTTTGCAATTTGGTGATTTTAAAATTTTAACTTTTGAAATACATAGGCCTGGTTCAGACCCTTCTCCCATTTCCTTCTTCCCTCACACACACACCTGACTTAATACAAGATTTCCTGGTTTGTCAAACCACAGTGTGCTGTGACATCTAAACTGGCAATTGTGGTTTAGTTGCTCCCTAGAAACCTGTGGTTGTATTATGATTTAAAATCCAGTTTTACAGTTTCCCCATTTGGAGTCATCATGATAAAATGTGGTTTGACAAACCAGGGGATCTTAAATTAAGCCAGAGGTGCAAGTGGGGGGGGGAGGAAGTGGGAGGCAGTAGGAGGGAATAGGTGGGCACATGGTGCATTCCCAATCCAACAAGCTATGGCTTGTTGAACCAGGAATGTGACATCTGAACTGGGACATTGACCGTTTACTACAGTCCTAATAAAATTTTGTACCTCCTTAAATGCTTGAATTTTAAGTGACTTCGTTCACTTCAGTCTAGTGTTCCTATAGTGTAAAGACAGGGCTCCATTTGGATAGGACTCTTTCCTTTCATTTCTATGGGCACAGGCATATAATGGAAAATCTGCATGCAGTTGAAAATCTGTCTCTCCATTGAACACAACTAGAAGCTCCTGTGCATTCAGAGCTTTGGATCATATTAATCAATTGGAACTGTCCTACTACTTCAGGGCTCTCCAACCTTGGGTCCCCAGATGTTGCTGGACTACAGCTCCCAGAATCCCTTGCAATTAGCCATGCTGGCTTGGTATGCTGGGAGCTGTAGGCCAGCAACATCTGGGGACCCAAGGTTGGAGAGCCCTGTACTACTTTATATGATTAGGAGAGTATTAAAGTCAGTCACTCCAAGCCAGCGGGAAAGATCTTTGCATGTAAGCTGCTCTCTTTGCATGCTGCCAGTGTTGATGCACATTTGCAGCTGCCAGTTGTTAGTGAGTACAACTGGATTGGAACCAGTGAAACTAGATCAGTACAAATGGTTGTGCCCCTGTTTTTCTTAAATGCCAAAGGGGGATGAGTTTCAAATTCAGGATGTAGTTATAACTAAACACCAAGAGAATCTCCTATTTCATATCCCGGTATGTGGTATTGATCAGAATGGAAATATAAACAGTGCTTTTCTTAGCTCAATGGTTATAGCTTGGGGACCCCTCTCTAATAGCCACCTGTTATATTCCATTTTACTTCTAAGCTGATTTGCATTCAGAGAGGCATTTTGAAAACCTACAGGAGGTTGTTGTTGCTTTTTAAATTTGTATTACCTATCCTGCCAGCTTAGGACATTTTGAAAACCCGAAACATAAAAAGATATTTGAAGGCTGCAATCCTATACGCACTAACTTGTGAGTAAGCACACTGAACCCACTGGGACTTTAATTATTATTATTTATTAAATGCCTTTCTCGGAAAAAGACTCAAGGCATAACAACAAGGCTTATAACATACAAAAATGTAAGAAAAAATTAAAACATTTAGAAACATTTAACAATAAAATTCTAGGACCCAATAAAACAATTAAATTAAAACACCTTACCATGTGCTATCAAATGCCTGGGAGTAGAGAAAAGTATTAACCTAGCGCCGAAAAGATGACAATGTTGGTGACAGGTGGGCCACACTGGGGAAAGAATTCCAACATCAGGAGACCACCACAGAAAAGGCTGTCTCCCTTGTTGCCATCCTTTAAACCTCTTGGAGGAGGCACTCGCAGGAGGGCCTCAGATGTTGATCATAGTGTATGGGTAGGTTCATACCAGGAGAGGCTCTCGATCAGGTATTGTGGTCCCAAGCCGTGTAAGGCTTTATAAATCAAAACCAGCACCTTGAATTGTGCCTGGAAATCTGCAGACAAGCAGTGCAAGTGGGCATAATTCCAAGTAAGCATGCATAGGATTTCACCACAAAAATACAACCTCTAAAACAATAAGATAAAACATAACCCAATTCCAACAACTTAAAATCCCTGCTAACTCTTCTCCTGCCACCTGCAATGTTCCCATTTTCTTCTAATATAAATCTTCAGCATTAGGGCCACATTAATTCTATGAATTTGCTGAAATAACCACTTGCAACATTTTACTCTAGTTCACATGCAAGATCTCTTGAAGAGAGCATTAGATTACAAAGTTAATGGAACCATGTGTTATTTCACTAAAATCCCTCTTGGGTTTAGTTGACAGGTATTAAAATGTTTTGGATTCCAGCACTTCTTCATGTATTGCTAACATGCAGTGTCCAGCTGTTCTCAGGAAATATTATGCCTCCAAGATTTGAAGGATAACTTAAGTTTAAATTCTGTAATTCTGACAATCCATTGTGGATAATTTATCAAAATGTACAATGGACCTCTTGTACAGATGCCTTCCATTTTGGGTCAAAATCTTGTCTTTCCTTTTTAGTGACCATTTATCTTAAAATACATTGGATAAGGAGATGGGTTCCTTCTTTTTTTCTTTTTAAATTTTTTAAAACTTTATTTCAAACATTATATAAAACAAATAAAAAACAGAGATGGGTTTCTTCTGCCATTTTTAAGGGCTCTGCTTTAGGGAAGTATAGGACAGGCTGTACCATTCTTCCTATGGTAGCACAGATTCACTGGTGTTCCAACATTGTTTATTGCGTTAAATATGTGAATAATGAATATCTGAAGATGTGCACCCCCAAATGTTTGGAGCACATGCCACGGACTTACAATTGGCATGTTTGGAGCACATGCCACGGACTTACAATTGGCTGCTTGACAGTCCCACTGCATGTGTGCAGATACACCTCTCTCTTTCACATTTTCTGCATTTGCCGCAGTGAATGCAGCTAGAACATCGGTGGATTAGACGAATTCTGATATTTCTGTGTATAGTGCTTACAAGTAGAGTTCTGTGCTGCTGCATAAAGTGTGAAGCACTTCCAAACCATACTAGACTCAGGTGCCACATCCAGCTGCTTTTCTTCAACCTTCTTCGATAAATAAATTTATTTATTTGTAGTATTTATATACCGCTAAGTATAATAAAATCCTTAAGCAGTTTAGAGGAGGAACTGAGCACTGCTGATGATCTTCGTGCTTCTGACCTGATTGGGTTACTATCTGTGACACACACACACACACACACACTTTGCCTGTTCTTCCTTTCTCCTCATCTCCCCTTTCAACCTACCCAGTCAAGACCCATAAGAGGACTGACTAGTTCTAATTAATTGTGCAATGCATGCAGTGTGACATTCGTTCATGTTACTCTAGAGACTCTCATCATTGTCTGTCATTCCATCTATCAGCTACTGTTCGTGCTGGGACTGAAATCCAGCTCTGCTACTTTATTTTAAACCTACTGGAGGCTTCATTAGTGACCAAGGCCACAGTCAAAAGGAGAATGCATAGACTGTTTTTTTCAGTTGCTGTCTCATAATCTGACACATGCAGCCCCAAACTGCATTTCAGATACCCTCAAGCTCAAAACAAATGTGCTAAAAAGAGCTCCAACTTACAGGGAATACGGGAGGCTACCTGCTTCTCAGCACAAACCAACAGCATCATATTCCATAACTTCCAACACTTTTTCCTTGCTGAATTAATAACCCAATTCAAGATCTTTGTTTTTGATCATCAGTGTCTTCTTGAAGTGTTTGTTTTACCTATCAAACAGACATACCTTTCTGTGTGAGAACATGCAGGGCCAGCCTTCTCCTGAGGCGGGGTGAATCCCCCACCTTAGGTGGCAGAGCAGGAGGAGTGGCAAATTACATGCTCTCCTCCCTCCACCAGGAGGACCTGCTGTCATGTGCCACCTGCCTACCCACTCACCTGTGCTTCCCTTTGACACTGCCGCATCTCCCAGCCCCTACCTACCCCATTGCCACCACTTGCTATGCAGATCCTCCTAGAGTGAGTGGCAGGTGCTTTTCTGGCTAACATGGCTCTTCAGAGAGCAGGTCAGGCCTAAATGCCTGGTTCTGACGGCTCTTTCCTTAGAGTGAGGCATTGTGAGAGGGGTGTCCTTGGATCACTTGGTACAGGCGATTGCCAAGGACACCACTCCCACAATGCCTGGCTCTAAGAAAGGATCCTTCAGAGTGAGACATTTGGGCCTGGCCTCCCTGAAGAGCTGTGCTGGATAGTTTTCATGTTGATGTGGCTCTTTAGAGAGCTCAGCCACCCTCTGCAGGATCCACAGAATGGGTGGCAGCAATGGCAATAGCGGAGTTGGGAGGGAAGGGAGTAGGGAGGAAGACAGATAAAGTGGGTGGTGGGCAGGCGGAGACATCTGGGGTGGGTGAGGAAGGGAGGTGCAGTGGCAGAGAAGGGTGGGTGGGGGTGGGCGGGAGAGAGGGAGATGCCGCAGCCATGATGAGGGGCAGCAGCATGTGTGTACTCTCCTACCCCAGGCAGCGGGAGAGCTTGTGCCAGCACAGAGAACATGTTTACCTTTCGTCCCTATTTATTTATTTATTTACATTTATTAATCGCCCATCTGGCCGGCAACTGGCCACCCTGGGCGATGTACATAGGATAAAGACAAGATAAAATACATTTAAAACAATATAAAATTTAAAAAAAAATCTTAACCCACCCCATATTCCCGCCTGAACAGCCAGGTTTTTAATGAGCGGCAGAAGCTCAGCAGAGAGGGGGCATGGCGGAGGTCACTCGGGAGAGAGTTCCACAGTACGGGGGCCACCAGTCTAGCTGCTCTGGCTGAAGGGACAAGGAGAAGGCCATCCGTGGCAGATCTTGTTGAGCGGCCCACTTGGTGTTGCTGGAGACGCTCCTTGAGATAGACTGGACCGGAGCCGTATAGGGTTTTAAACGTCAAAACCAACACCTTGAATTCGACCCGGCAAGCAACTGGTAGCCAGTGCAGCTCCTTGAGCACTGGTGTGATGTGATCCCGCCGGCGGCTGCCTTTAACCAAGCGAGCCGCCGTGTTCTGTACCAGCTGTAGCTTCCGAACCGTCTTCAAGGGTAACCCCACATAGAGCGCATTACAGTAGTCTAGGCGAGAGGAGACCAAGGCATGAACCACTGATGGGAGCAGGTGATTAGGAAGGCAGGGGCGCAGCTGCCGTATCAGATGGAGTTGATACAGCGCCGCCCGGCTCACAGCTGACACTTGAGCCTCCATGGACAGCTGGGAGTCTAGAATGACCCTCAAGCTGTGGACCTGGTCCTTCAGGGGTAGATGTACCCCATTCAGCACCAGATCAACATCCCCTAACCTCCCCTTGTCCCCCACCAGAAGTACCTCGGTCTTGTCAGGGTTCAGCTTCAGCATGTTCCTTCCCATCCAGCCACCCATTGACTCCAGGCACTTGGACAGGGTCTCAACAGCCAACCTCGGTGAGGACTTGAAACAGAGGTAGAGCTGCGTGTCATCCACATACTGATGACATCGCACCCCAAACCTCCTGATGATAGCTCCCAGCGGCTTTATGTAGATGTTGAATAACATTGGGGAGAGGATGGAACCCTGCGGCACCCCACAAGTGAGCGGCCGAGGGTCCGAAGCCTCCTCCCCAAGAACTACCCTCTGGTACCTTCCTGAGAGGAAGGACCGGAACCACTGCAATACAGTGCCTCCCAAGCCCAACCCCTCCAGGCGGTCCAGGAGGATACCGTGGTCAACGGTATCAAAAGCCGCTGAGAGATCGAGGAGGATTAGAAAGGAGCATTCGCCCCTATCCAAAGCCCTCCTCATATCATCCACCAAGGCGACCAAGGCCATTTCTGTCCCATGTCCAGGCCTGAAGCCCTACAATATTGTCCTTCTGGAACAATTAAGCTAGAAAATTCAGTTGGCAGAATGTTCATAGGATTTCAGCTTTAGCTCCTGATAAAGTAGAAGAGAGCAAATTTTACTTCTTTTTACAGTTAGATTTTCAGCCAGCCCAATTCTAAAGACTCTGCTCAAGTTCCATTATATTTAAAACTCATAGAAAGAGAGTTTTAAAAACTCAGGTCCTCACCAAATATCCAGTAAATGATTTTTTTTTTTTTTTTTACTAAAAAGTAACCTGTCTTGAAACCTCTGTAGAAAATGATCTGTTTATAATTAAAAATATTGTACCAAGTCCTCTTTGTTGTTGGTGACATTCGCTCACAACGGTATTTAATTAAAGCTTCGTGTACTTACAAGATCTTGTTGTTTTTTATGCTACAACTCCACATGCGAGTGTTTAAAAGTGAAACATTTTGAACATTTTCCTTTTTGTGTTTTGGTTCTGAGATCATGGTGAATAGAGTTTAGAAGTGCCACTGATTTACTGTTGGCGTTCCACCATAGAAGTGCCAAGCATCTAAGCTTTTGGAACTCACTGACAATCAGAGAACAAGCAGAGATGGATTATTACATATGGCAGAGCAAATCAGAATCTGGCATAGTAGCAGACTTTGTGAGAATAAAAGCTCTCATTTTAAAGCATTTTTCTAGAATTCATCATTGCAGAGAAAAATGTAAGAACCTGTGAACTGCCTGCATGAATGCTAAACAAAACTAATCATGACCTTGGCCAGGACCTCAAATGGTTAGCAAGTAAGGCTCCTACACCCTGAATGTGCCCCTTTCTTCCCCAAAACTTTTAGCCGGGTGCCTTACTATCTCTATCGTTCTTCTTCTTGACTTGTGCATCTTCACAACAGATCCAATGAGAACATGGCAAAGCCTACCTTCTGTAAGCACCTAAAATTTGCATAATTTGAGCAATGTATTGTAATATGGGTTCCTTTTGTGAAAGGGTGTGTCCCACAAATACAGGAGCTGGTGGGGCTGGAGTTGTTGGCTTGTAAGGGAGATGTGATAACCTATTCAGCTGGAAAGGAAGGTTAGCACTGGAGTCAGAAGCCTGCACATGACTGCTGAATCAGCAAGGGAGCTGTCCATAAGGTAGCTAAGACTTCAAAGAGCTGGGTGGCATAAATATTCCACTAGCACAAGCCAGTTCATACTGAACATTTGACTCCTTTGGCACTGCTCCAATCATATGAGAGAGAAACAGCATTCTCAGTTGTGGATAAATGTTCAGTATGAACTGTTTGAAGAGCAGAACGACCCTTTGCACTATATCACATTGTGCGGTTAGCAATACTGCTTGCTTCTGTAGAGCTGCTTGCAGAAGAGCATGTCAAACAGGGAATGCAGCACTTGTGGCAGGCAGTGTTCTCCAACCTTGGGTCCCCAGATGTTTTTGGCCTACAACTCCCAGCATGCCCCAGCCAGCATAGCTGGCTGGGGCATGCTGGGAGTTGTAGGCCAAAAACATCTGGGGACCCAAGGTTGGAGAACACGGTGTTAGGGCCTGGAACAGCCTTCCCCAGACTGTTGCCCTCCAGACGTGTTGGCCATGCTGGCTGGGGATGATGGGAGTTGCAGTCCAACACACCTGAAGGGCACCAGGCTGAGGAAAGCTGGCCTAGAATATGACCTTGCTTAGCTGCTGGGGAATGCAAGTCCTGATGTTTTAGCCTTTGCTGCCCTTATAACTCCTATCCATTCATATGCCATGTATTTGTTTGGCTTGTTTAAAAAAATTAAGAATAGCTTTTCAGACATGCTTGCATGTTGCTTGGGAAAGTGTGGACCAAGTCCTGATGAGGGCATCTTTGTACTACGTGATACAAATAATGCATAAAGCCCCTCGCTGAACTGTGTTGTTGGTGAAATAAGATGCACTCAGGTGTCAAAAACCAATCCGCTGTGAAATGCTGTTAGGCCTGGTTTCAGTAACATGGTTATTAATGGCATGCTAGGAGCATCTGACATTCCTTGGGATCAAAGCCTTCTTCAGAGTTCATATTTCTCTATGAAACAGAACAATGTGTGTGATTGCCCTTCCCCTCTGTGTTCCTTCAGAGCCAACAGTTTTTCAGCAGGGGCAAATGACAGCTGAGAAACCACAACAACTGGTGGGGAAACTAGCTGTCTCCCCTCATTTTGAATGTTTTGCCGTACCTGCTTTTGCTCTGCTCCCAGGGGACAGAAATATTACCGTAAGACTAAGTGTCTACAGCTACTGTTGCTCCTGCTGTAGTCACAGTCCAAGAACTACAGCTGCTTTGCCTCATCCAAGGCCCAAGCGCCTTCTGCTTATGAGAGAATGGATAGGGCAAATGAGTGTAGCTTTTTCAGTGCTTCTAAAGCCTCTGGCCCTTCTAGTTCTAGCCAAAGGTGGAGGGGATGTGGCAGTGTATGAGTCCATACAGACAACCGAACTACCCCAGGTGCAAAGGCAGACTAAGATTTTTCTGGTGCCTGGGGCAAAATATTCAAGTGGCGCCTCCTTGTTGGTGTAAAAGATATAACAATGAACCAAAGAATTGATAATATGATGCTCTTTAATAATACTCTAAAATCTTCTACCTGAGCCGGGTCTCATTGGCCTACCTAATGGTAGGGCTGGCTCTGCTGGTGTGAGCATTCATCCCAAGGTAGCTTGATCATCTGTATCATCCTGCCAGCTGGTAAGGAGAATTTGATCACATATCAAGTTGGGAATTTTTGCATGCAGAGTAAGTGCTCTGCCATGGAACTGTATGAATGGGCTCAGAAGCATGGCAGAGATTAAGGCTGAAGATGCCTGTAGGAAATATAATTTTACCATTCCATTTTTATAATTTATTTTACTTTAGATATTTTGTATTCAAAGACAAGTTAGGCCCTGAAAAAAGCTATCAGTGATTAAAATAGTAAACCCCAAATATCTATTAAAATGATGATTATTAAAATAAACAGTATTAAAAAATAAAAACCAACTAGAGAACTGGAAACATAAAATTAAACTCAAAAAGACCTGGAAATATTTATATATATATCCTCCTTCATCACTACATTTAATGCAGCATTTTTCTTTAGATCCTTTCTGTGTTAGCCAAACCTAGTTGTGTATTAGTACATAGTAAAACAGCGATAGCTACACTAAGTGAACTGCCAGTGTGAATGATTTTATTTTATTTATATCCCACCTTTTTTCCTGCAAGGATCCCATGAATGAATGTTACCCTACTGTGTATTAAAGATAACCCAGCCAGGGCTGGATCAGAGTATAACACATTATTGGCTCAACCATGTCAGCCCCAGCCCCATGACAGACAAACACAGATAAGGAAAACCCTCCAGTCCGATAACTACAGGCCAGGTACATTAAGTTCCCATCAATCTATAATATTTTGGAAGGCTAAGTACAGGATTCCATGAAGAAACTAGCTATTTTATCTTCAAAGGCCACTTGGCAGACTGTATTACAGGTGGATATTTTTGCTGCTTTGAGAGGTTTTGGTCTCATTTTTGGAATGTACCCTTTAGACTTGAAATGCTTTTTATAATAATTTTTGTCAGGCTGTGATTCTGAGAGTCAAACTACATGTTACACTAATCGCATATTGTGTAGCTGAGGGTTAGCTTTTGCTTTACTGTAGTGTAAAAGTGTACATCCCCCCCAGTTTGGATTGGGACCACTGTGAACTGGGAGAGAAGGATTAAACCTCCCCCCACATACATAAACCATTTTTTCCTGAAATCGCCCCCTGTGGAGCGAGGATTAAAAATGGGGGGGGGAGCCTTCATTGACACCAATTGATATGTTTCTCTTTCTTTTTTTAACCCCCACCCTGTGGGGTGGGATTTCAGAAAAAATGGTAGGGTGAAGTTTTGTCTCTCCCCCCCCCCCCAGTGCATGGTGATCCTGATCTGAATCTGGGCCATGTGTGCTTAGACTAAAGTAAAGAGAACACTAACCTTCAGCTACACACAATGTGGTTAACGTAATGTGTAGTTTGGTTCTAAGCATACCTCTCTAGAAGTATTGAAACCACTGGGACATACTTCTAAGTCACCTCTTGAAGACTAAGCTGCCAATGCCTTAAATACTTGAGTCTATAACATTATTAATATTCTCACTTTTGACCTACTCCTGTAATTTATATGTGCCAATGATGTATTGGACTTCAATAAATCAAACACAAACAACTATGCTTTTTTAAAACAGTAACATTTAGTATACATGATAATTGCGCCCCTACCTTCCTAATCACCTGCTCCCATCAGTGGTTCATGCCTTGGTCTCCTCTCGCCTAGACTACTATAATGCGCTCTACGTGGGGTTACCCTTGAAGACAGTTTGGAAGCTACAGCTGGTACAGAACGCGGCGGCTCGCCAAGTTAAAAGCAGCCGCCAGCGGGATCACATCACGCCAGTGCTCAAGGAGTTGCACTGGCTACCAGTTGCTTGCCGAGCCGAATTTAAGGTGTTGGTTTTGACCTTTAAAACCCTATACGGCTCCGGTCCAGTCTATCTCAAGGAGCGTCTCCAGCAACACCAAGTGGGCTGCTCAACAAGATCTGCCACGGATGGCCTTCTCCTTGTCCCTTCAGCCAGAGCAGCTAGACTGGTGGGGACGAGGAAGAGGGCCTTTTCTGTGGCGGCCCCCGTACTGTGGAACTCTCTCCTGAGTGACCTCCGCCATGCCCCCTCTCTGCTGAGCTTCCGCCACTCATTAAAAACCTGGTTGTTCAGGCGGGAATATGGGGTGGGTTAAGATTTTAAATTTTTTATATTGTTTTAAATGTATTTTATTGTTTTTATTCTGTGAACATCGCCCAGGGTGGCCGGTTGCTGGCCAGGTGGGCGATAAATAAATATAAATAATAAATAATAATAATAAAATAATAATTGTAACATATTCTGGAACTTAGAAATTGGCATGACATTAATTTTAATCATGTGAGCAAGTGCCTTTGATCTGATACTGTCATTCTGCTCATTAAATCTATATTACGTGCCTTTTCTGAACTCTTGTATGAACATTGGATTTAGGGTGGAGCTCTTGTAAATGTTCATTTATGTAAGCAAATTATTTATTAAAAGCATTTATACCCTGTCTTTCCATTAAAAAATGTTTGTGGTAGCTTACAATATTTTTAAAAAGAATGCACACAGTAACAGCATCTCATCCAATAATAATAAAAAAGACAAGTTAAAAGACGGGTACAGCAGGTAAAAAAAAACAACAAAAATCATTGTCCTAGGAATC